>JABUQX010107912.1:0-29046 GCA_015478945.1 Trachelipus rathkii
AAAAGGTTATACTTTATTATTTTACCAAAAAAAAAACCGCATAAAGAAAAGTTTATTCAAATTAACCAATAATGATATACAAATCAATTCTTATTTACCTTTATATTTGAATACTAGAGAACCATATGATATTTACATATCTCTGCTTATTTTTCTATAATATATATATATATATATATAATACTTATATATTATATATATATATATATTATATATATTATATATATATAACTATATATATATATATATATATATTAGAGAGAGAGAGAGAGAGTGGCAGACACTGACCCTGACCGACAGATCGAGGACAAAGGAGTAATTCATTAAAAAATGTCAAAGTGTAATTTATCATTGAAGAATTTTATAATTTAAAGAAAACTCAGTGGCAGAAGCTTTTGTAGGTTATTGTTATTTCTAATGTTGTTGCACAAGTCCGAAAGTTTTAAAATACACTTTCAACATTAGCATTTGATAAGTTGCTGACAATAGGCTTACTATTTTATATATAACTCTCATCTTATTGTTTCACTTCTTCTTTTAGATGAAGGAGTCACTGCTTACAACAGAGACTCATCAAATAGATAACTTTTATGTAAAATGGAGTAGGAATTTGCTTTCTTAAATTTTCACGACTAGAATTCCACTGCTTTGAATATCCATCCATCTGGAGAGTACTGTGGATCTGATATCTTGGATGTGTTTAAAAACATATATGCAATAAGTGAGCTTTTATATAGTTGCCTGATAGATACCTCCTGTTTACTTTTGTTATTAATTTGTCTGTCTGAGGAGTGGTTGGAATTAAGCCTGTTCTTAGCATCCCATAATTCACTACGCTTTTTTCCAAATATTAACACATGCATCAGCTAGTTTACAGTCATTGCCTTCTAGCTTGGTTTGATTGCTGTGGCCACACACTCCACAAATGAGTTTATATTAATCTTTTGAAATGTGGCGATGGGTAGAAAATGAAATCCTTCAGAGATCCCGAAACAAGAATCATGTTTTTAAACATGTCTAAATTTACAAAATATACTTATATATATAGTACTATTCTATGTGATACTAGTATATATAATACTTTATTACTACGTATATATAATATATGGTATTATATATCTAAAAATACTATATTCTATATATAAGTATATATATTTATTATTTATACGTATATAATTATAATTATATATTTATACTATATATATTATTATAGTATATCTATATTATTATTATATTATATTATAATATTATATATTATATATTATATATATATATTATTATTTTATTTTTATATTACTATATATATTTATATTATATATATTATATATATATATATATATCGTAGTATATATATATATATATATACATACCTCAATAGTATATACGTATATAGTTATATACTCATATACTATATATATATATATACTAATATAATATATATTAATAAATATACTATATATAATATTATATATTAATATAAATTACAATATAAATTGTATGCATACTAATAATAGATATATATATACATAGTCTACCTATAACGGAAGATAATTTACTATATATATACGTATATATATATGTATATATATATATATATAAATATAATATGTACTTCATATCATATATAATCATTCTCACAATAATATGAAATCAGCAGAAAATTTTTCATGAGGCAGTGTTCTCTTCGATTGGAAAATTGAGAAAACCATATCAACATGCTAAAAGAAGAACCATTAATAATAGCATTTTAAATATGTTCTCTCATGGGTTTTTTTATGGTTTTCAACCGATGCGTACTCTTCTATGTGGATATTCAAAACACACCTGAATCATTAAGTATATAATAATGAGTATAATATAATTAATATATATAATATATAGTATAAATATATATATATATATATCTATATTATTACTATACATATATATATATACATACATACATAACATAATATATAATATATACTATTATATATATATATATATATATATATAACAATTATAACATAAGATATATAATATAAATCTATAACAAAAACAAATAATTTAAATTAATATTAAATAAGCCTAGTTATATATATTAAATATTTCATATAATTTTCATTATACTATAATATATTATATAATAGATATATAACCTACGTAAGACAAAATACTATATATACCCATATATGATTACAATACATTATTGCAGACCCTTAAGTATACACCATACTAATATATATTATTATAATATATATATATATATATAATAAATATATATAATATATCAACAGTCACACTATATAAATATATTATATATATTAATATATATAATAATAACTCTGTAATACTTGAAAATATATACTATATAAATATTATATATTATAATATATAGTATATATAGTAGTATAAAATACTAGTAAATCATTTAATTAATGTTGACTCCAAATATATGACGTAATATATACCATATATATAATATATATATATATATATATATATATAATATTATCTGGACGGATTGGCATAGAATAGAAGCCTACCTGAAAAATTAGTCTGGTACACAAAATCAGTGAGTGGAAGCGTGATATAATATGACGAAAATAGAATTTCTATTTAGGTGAGGATGGTGTAGCTATCATGGATGATTTTTACACTCTGTCCTTGGATGCGGGATAGTTAAATCACTTCGGATGCGGCATGCGATATCGGCATAGTTAAGTTATTAGAGATTAAGTAAATCAGAATCATAATATATATATATAATACTATAGTATATCAATATATATATATATATAATATATAATAATATATATAATATTATACTAAATATATATATATATAAATATATATATATATATATAATATATTATTATATCATACTAATATTATTATATAATATATATACTATATATATAATATTAATACT
Organism: Trachelipus rathkii; assembly: GCA_015478945.1. Lineage (NCBI taxonomy): Eukaryota > Metazoa > Arthropoda > Malacostraca > Isopoda > Trachelipodidae > Trachelipus > Trachelipus rathkii. The sequence continues at coordinate 2,912 of JABUQX010107912.1, forward strand.
AATATATTATAGATATATATGAATATATATATATATATATAATATAAATATTATATATTAACAAACTCTAGTAGCGAACCAATAGGATATATATATATAATCGCTATAGCAAAAAGACAAATATTCACAGTTATAATATATAACACAATATACATATATACTATCACACCGTGTAAAGTCTAGACTCTAGATAACTCTTAGGCCAAATGTTACTTATACTACTATATATATATATATATATATATTTATTATATAATATATATGATTATATTATATATATGATATATATATAGTAATATCAATACTCTTTATATATACATTTAGAGGTGGGCACCCAACAACTCTATTTTGTTAGTCAGCAATTCGCAATTCCGTTAACTTTGTTGGACATTCCGCAGTTCGCAACTCCGCAACTTTTTTCTGCTTTGCCAGTCCGCTATCGCAATTCCGCAATTTCGCAACTTTTTCTGCTTCGTCAGCTGCTATCGGAAAGCCGCAATTCCAGCAACTTTTTCATACTTCGCCAGTTCCCATTATTCGCATGAATCTCATTAATTCTATCTGCTAATATTTTTTCCCTCTACTTGAAGTCTTACCGTTACGTGGTAGTTAAAAACATAATTTCCAATAAAATTACCTTATAATTTATTATTTATATGTAATTCTTTATTTTTTAACTTTTCTTTATATAGAGAGGAGTCAACATGTTTGCATAAGAACAGGTGATGATATATATAAATATATATATATATATATATATATATATAAATAATATTATATATATATATATATATATTATTATATTAAGTATATATATAGACTATATATATATATATAGTTAGTTTATATATATATACGTTTTATATATTATATATATATATATATATATATATATATATATATATTATATATATTTATATATATTATATTATATATATATACTATATATATATATATATATATATACAGTGGCCTATCCAGATTTTTTTTCGGGGGAGACCAAAATTTCGTTTCTCTATATATATATAATATATATAGTTTTATATTATCTTATTAATAGTCATAAATTATATATATATAAATATATTACATATATATATTAAATACAATAATAATATATAAACTATAATTATATTATATATATATATACTAATATATATATTATACATAATATATTATATATATTATATACTTATATATAAATATATATATATATATATATATATATATATATATATATATAATATAATATATATCATATATATATAAAATATAGTGTTATAACTAACCTACTCAGTTAAGAGAAAACCAAATATTAACGATATTTCTAAAAGAAAAAAATTGGGCGCTTTCGACATCCTTTCCAGATCTGACCCCATCTCAGTTATAACTTCTGAATTCAATTCACTCTAGCTTTTACTCGGGATAAATCTTTCAGTTTTAAGGCTCTTGACTTAGATTTCGTCTTTGACATTGACTCCAGACAAATATTCCAGATAGAACCAAAACGTTTTTAGGTTCATGAATCAGAATGTTTAAAACCTTCTTTCTACTGAAGCAGTAGACAGCTGGTAAAATTGCCAGTATTTGCAACAAGATGTAAATAATTTCTAGATTGTGAACTTCGAACAAGAAAACTAGTCAGTCTACTGGTGTTTTTGGACGAACTATGCTGTAATGACATTTCAACTCACCATTACATCCATTCTGCTTTTAAACTAAATCCCCATTGTGCATTCGAGATCTTCTGTAAATGTCTATATCTTTATATCTTCTCATATGGACATTGACCCCTGATCGGTATGACAAGATTGCAAGGAAGCAGTATTAATTTCTTTACTTAAAAAACCTCTCCTCTTTAATTGCTGATATAGAATCATTCAAAAAATGGTTAAGAAAATCGTACTGTGCGATAATAGAGTCTGTGGACTTGTACAGAACTAGTAGGATGTTGGGTCTGTACTTGTTTTTGAATTTGTAATGTTCTTGGTACACGCAATTTCAATACCCAGCTCAGATTCAGATGCGCTTACACATCTTCAAAAATTGCTGAAATTCTAAGTTGCATTTTTCTCTGAGGCTTCAAGTTTTGTTTTGAACTAGATTTCACTTCATTATATGAAACTCATAAATTTCAATAACGTGTGTTACAAATCGTTGAAGATTTCGAGTATGTTAAACTTAAATAGTTCTGTTTAAAGCACAAAAGGAAAACATAGAAACTGCACTAAAACATAACTCATTTGAATTAAGTAGGCTTTTTTTTGACTGATACCTCCAACTTCACATTTTATTTGTTCTACAACGCAATATATCATACTTGTTCCATCTCTATTTAAATAATCAAAACCTTATTCATTCGTTGGCTCCAGCGAGTTTTGCAAACATTATTTTAATCTCTTCTTGCTACTCTTAGGAATAAATTTTTCTAATTTTTTCTCAAACACTGGTTTGTTCTCTTAGCACTATGCAGAAAAAATGTACAACTCATGTCTGATGATTATTCCAATTGCCTACTTTCGAATACTTTTGAACTGTAGAAAGCGTCTCTGAGGCATAATTTAGAGCGAATCGCGCAAAACAAGCAGTGAAATCATAAAAGCTTCTTGTTACATTTCTTTTCTTTAATACTCTCTGAACACCCTTGATGAACATCACCACTCATTGCTGCTGCACCGGTCATTACACCCTATCCAACGCCAGTTCCCAGTATATTTATTTCTTCAATTTAATTTTGCACAGACTTATTCCGTTTTAATCATTTACGGCAGATCGAAACACAAAATAATCTTTGACGGTAAGCAGTATCATATCAACGGACGCAGACAAAAACGAAAATTCGTTGCACATTCTGAACACATCGTGTCCTCATACGCATAAAAAAGTTAAAAACAAGTTTAAAATGCTTTTATTTATGTTTTATGCAACACAATGATTACGTTGAGATGAGATATGCGCAAATGAACTGAATAGTAAGAGCACTATTGCAGGAACTGTGCGGAACTGCGTATCTACATGGGCATTTCTAGCCGTCTTTATTTACTGTGTCTGAAGAACATGGGTCTCTTAGCATTAGCACGATATTTTACAAAGATTTCGAAAATTGCCATCGTTTCCCACAGGCAAGATGTCCACGTAACGATATCTTCGGTCATGATGGTTCACGTAACGATATGTTTTGCTTACCACCAGCTCCAAATCGAAGTTTGGTTGCTCAAGAACAATTGGAATAGCCGCTTTCTACTGTCTGGGCCTCCGCTTTTCTTCTGACTGTCAATGTGTTTGTCGATGCTCTCGATATTTATTCGCATTTGAACCTGCTTTTTCTACACCAAACTTATATTCTACGATTTTTTGTGGTTTTAGTTGCGCTCGCGTTTTTTAGAAAAGATTCAATGGCTTGTCTTCACGAGTTTCGAATCCGGTCTTTCGACGACAAACAACACACCCAATTCCTTAGGCTGTTTTCCTACTTAAACCTTCTCTTTGGTTTCCAAAAAGCACTACCAACAGTTTGAATTAAACCCCAACAGTTTTTATCCGACTCTACGCTAACCACTACTTCTCAAGCCACTTTCTTTGAAATTATCTTTCCCACCTTTGCCCTTCCTGAGCAGGAAACTCCATATATTTTTATCCTGGTTTCCCAATATTTCTTAATAATCTACTCATCTCACTGATTGCTAGAAACTCCCGTCATGATGAATTTGCCACAATGCGTCGATTAAGCATGCACACCCAAATCTTTCTAGTATTCTTTGATTGCGCCTAACTTTATAGGCGCTTGTGAAGGAAAAACATCACCGTTTTACTTGAAGTTTTTCAAGGCTGCTATCGCAGTCAGGAGAAACTGACTATACTCGAGATCGAGAACCTCACTCCTCTGAGATAACAGTAATCTTTTATTAACACCAATAGTGCTTACTTTTTTTGTGGATAAAGTCTCTAATATATTGCATGTTCTTCTTTTCAACAAATATATTTTTTATTTTTCTTTAAGTTGAGCAACAAACAAGGAACAAAAAAATTGTTTAAACACTCAAAGTACAAAACTTATAACTATTCCACTAGCAGACTTGATATTTATACCCTTAAAACAATAGATCGAAAGCTTACACAGGCACCACAATGTTATCTCATGTAAGTAATGCTGGAGGAGAGATAAGACCACAAATACATCCTCCTCCTTCTGCTCTTAACATCTATATATATATCAATATATATATATTATACTATATTATACTATATAATAATTTTAAATGATTATATGTAGTTATTATATATACGTATATCTAATATAACACTAATAACAGTTACCGTTACTGTTATGTACCTACATAAATAATTAATATATTGTTACTATAAACGTTTATGTATTATTTTATATATTATCATAGGTAAAATTATATTGATCACGTTTTCTCTTGTGTCTCCTTCTGTATCACACTTCCTCCAAAAGATCTCTTTACGAGATTGTTTCTTACTCAGCGGATCGAATTTTATTCTTAAAATTAATGTTTACTTCACACTTATTATATCTCTACTTAATTCACTATTATAGACCGGATAATGCTCTTCCATATCAATAAATCTCTATACATATGTTCAAACCTCGATATAAAATAATAATTGTTTTTTTTGATGAACAACTATTGTATCTTTTTATTTTTTTAGTATATTTTTATTTTCTGTGTTTATTGTTTTTTTTTAATAAAGGTAACAGTTCGCCATCACCTCTATGGGCTAGTCATGCCGCTGATTCACAGGAGGAAGCGAGACATTCTCTATTGGGTGATATGCTCAGTCTATCCTAGTCGATTCTGATATCTTAAGACTCAGTAACTCTCCAGCACGTATTATTATTTGTCTCGCGTGACCTATACGTTCGCGCAATCTTCTCCAGTCAGCTATCTTACAGTTTTGATAGTTCCACGGATTGTATTATCACGAGCTCATACGTGATAACTTATTAAATAATTTGTGTGTTTAGTGTCACCAAAATACATGTTACGGGGTACCTCTGTGTGTCATCGATGGCTTACCCCTCTGGATTACGACCAACTTTTGGTGGTAACTTGCTAATTACCCCCTCACCCCAAATCACTTTAAAATGTCCACGCTATTATATATGAGTATATAATAGTTAGTGATTAGCTGATTAAGATATATATAATATTACGCATATCCCTTCATTTATTTCTTCTATTACCTGAAATCTCGGAGCATTCAGCTAGGAATAATTGTATAGTTTTCTTATGTAGATAGAGGATCAGTATTTATCATCTATGAATCTTAAGGTAAGGATAAAACGATAAGTGGTAGTTTGTTAGGGTAGAATAGGCGCAACTCCATTATTTAGGATACGTTAAATTATTATCATATATATATTATATATATGTTGCATAATAAAGAAATTACGGAGGTGGGACTCCTCAACTCTTTTGCACCCACCCAACACCTCTCTATCAAATATTCTAAAAGTATTTGTTAAATACTTTCTTCAAAATATAGATATCATATTAAATATCGTAAATGTCCCATATAAATATCAAATATATATGATCTCACAATGCGAGTCGTAAATATCGCACACGTATATATTATTAAGAGCTTTCACGTCTTCTTAAATTAAACATGAGAGCAACTTTATTACCAAGAGCAATAAAAAAAATAATAATAATAATAATAATAATAATAATAATAATATTCGGATGCGAAGTTATACTCCACCGACAGGTGAATTCAGAAAGATATGACTCTGTATGCAAACTAATTCATCACAGATTATGTAAGAAGTATAATGTTGAGAAAGAATCGAACAACCACAAAAAAATCACAACCCTTCATCAATAATAATAGATAATACATACCTAAATTACAAAAAACTTATTAATAATATAATAATATGTATAATATATACTATAACTATATATATTAATAAACCTATTATTATAATATATTATTAATATAATTAACTAATATATTAAATACTAAATAGTACATAATATTTCAGATAATTATATATATTTAATATTCATGTATAAAAATGTAAAAATATTACAAATGTAATTATATTTAAAGTATTATATATATTAAATATATTAATGTATTAAAAAAAAAATATTAATTATATTATATATATAAATATATATATATATATTAATATATATTAATATAATAATACGATTATAATATATTAATATATTTAATTAATCTATATTATCTATAATATTAATATATATATATACTATATATATATATATATATATTATAATATTAAGTATATTTAATTATTATATATATATAGTATATAATACTACATAATATACTATAATAATAATTATAATTTACATAATTATATATATATCCAACTATATACTATTTAACCTATCTATTAATATCAGTAATTATAAGTATATACTATAAATATTTGATAATATTAATATTATTAAGAAACCTACTTATAATATATCCCTATAAATTACCTTATAATCTTAAAATTTATTAATAATGATTAGATATATTCTATATATATATAATATATATATATAATTATATATAATTACTATTAATAATCTCGCTATCAATATATATATAACACATAATATATAATATATAATTACCTAAATATAAATATAATACCCTATATATATATATAGTACTAGTTTATGTTTTTTATTCATTGAACTGTTCATCTATTAATATAAATATATATATAATATATATACTATTATATATAAATTAATAATATTAATAATATATATTAATATTATATATATATAAATAAATATTATAATATAATAGTATATATATTATAATATATATAAAGAATTAAGATATAATTAATATATATAAAATATAATAATATGAATATTTATATATAATATTTATATATTATATATATAAATAATATACAAGTATTAATATAATAAAGTATATATAAAAAAAAAAATAATATAATATATATATACCTATATATATATAATAATATAATCATAAAAATTACTATATTATATATAATTATATTATATATTACATATATATAATTATTAAAATATATAATAATATAATTATATAATATTTCATGACTACATATAATACTAAATTAACATAAACTACTAGTAGCAAACCCTATTCCTTACTATATGATAATAACACATATATATTATATAATATACACTATACATATATAACATTACAGTAATAAGTATATATAGTATATATATGCCAACCTAATAAGTTAATTAATGTACGGTACCCAACCGTATATATATAAAATATATACTATTAATAAAAGAGATAAATATAATTAATAACTATAAATATATATATTATATATAATTATATATATTATTTTAACTTGTTCCATATAACAGAAATAGCGCGTACGACACACACGTTTCATATTCATAGATGACTTACTAATCACTATTCGTGCAAAAAAAACAAATTCTGCGCATGGCCGATTCGGGATCATAGGAAGAAAAATGAGATGGTAAGAATGGCGAATATTCGCTAGCACCTGGCTAAACCTGACAATTCTTAAACGTCTCCGGCAGAGGGGAGGGTTTGCATCAGTGCCTCACAAAAAATGTCAATAACAAATTATGGCAAGGGCTAATTTTGAAGAACTTATTCAGCAAATTGAAAAAATCCCGGTAAGGCTAGGAATATTATACTAGATTATATCCAACGGCAGCAAAGGTTAATTGAACCAATTATTAATGCTAAATGGTATCAAAATACAAGCAGAATGACCCGCAAAAAGGAGTCCGTTTGGTCCATGGCAAAACTAGGGACTGACTAAAATTCTACGAATATTAAAAAAAAAAAAAAAAAAAAAAAAAAAAAAAAAAAAAAAAAAAAAAAAAAAAAAAAATAAAAAAAAAAAAGAGAGAGAGAGAGAATAGAGCGAGAGACAGGAGAGGAGGGAGAAGAGGAGGAGAGAGACGACCCGAGAGAGAGAGAGAGAGAGAGAGAAATTTTCGTATCACTGAAAAGGCATATCAAAAATAAGAAGCCTTTTGATAGGAAAAATAAAAGTAAAATTGTCTATAACAAATTCTATTTATAACAAAAATATAAAAAAAAATATAGATATTTAGAGGCGAAATCAATTAGCAATACATGACTTACTTAATATTACAGGTTGATATCTCCAATTCAAGTGACATAACTAAGCCGAATCGTTTGTAATCAGTATATAATCGTTATTAAGGCACAATCACAAAAATATAAACTTCGGGTAACGCGATTATCATGTTGAAGGGGTGATAATGAGATGATCAAAACTGGGAATTAAAAACTCAGCGAAAGCAAGATGTATTATTATCAATATTATTTAATATTAATACCGTGAGCTAGAGTATACATTTGATAAATACAATTCTATTATTTTATTATTATGCCATTAGGCCATTACCTCATTCTATGTAACCTAATTAAATCTACTATTATTGTATATATATCCATGAAATATTGAATGTATCTTATTAATTATCAATATTAGTTATGTGATTAAATTTCTTGATTCTCTGGAATAAATTAAATATGAAGGCGCAATTAGCGACCAATTCCAATGTAATGCAACTCGATGAAGCAATGAAACTTCCTTATGGCAATTACAGCACCTATACACGACTTAGACGAGTCTAAGGCCTTAATAGGCTCAGTTATAATCATTAGATCCTCTATCAATCTCCACGGTAATATTAACTTCATTTAATTTATTTTTTATCAGTGTTTGATTCTTATGATGTAATTAGATTATGTACATATAAATAAATTATTATTAATTAGCTTATGATATTATTATTTATTAAGTCAATTATTGTATTTTATAGAATATGTTCTTATTCATCTGGAGTAAGCTATACAATTGTTAATTATGCATCTATTAGATTATAATATCTATATCTTCAGACAGGATCCTCCATATATCTAAATATACAATTTAACTACAAATTTTGTAAAATCCTTCTATCCATTGGATTATATTATTATATTAATTATTCGATTATAAATATTATTATATGCAATTTATATAAGTAATTATTAATTTGAGATAAACATTATTGAAGATTATTTATTTTAATTATATATACGTAATAATATTGCATGACTCATTTAATTCGATTTCAGTTCCATTTATTTATTATTATTTCATCTATATATACATTGTATTTTTGATATTCTGATCCTTGGCCTTCGGTTAAAATCTTATTTAATTTCACCCATTACCATCTAATTATTAATATTATATTATTACAATTGTATTTGATTATTCATTATTATTATTATTCAAAAGATATTTTTGTATGATAAAGTATAGTTATGTACTTACTGGAGTGATATATATAATTTCTTATTATTATATAATTCTCTCTCTCAATATTATTATACTCTAATTCGTAGTTAGTTAATTCTATTAATTCAGTAAGTGTATATTATATTATTAATCACTCCTATCATTGGATTATAATATCTCATATAATCCATCTCTTTAATATAGTTATTGAATATAATAATATTTATGATTATTAGATATATACAAAATCCACCACCCTCCTCCCATCATTAAATTATTATTAATTATTCATTTTATTATTGTTTTCCCACAGATAGTCAGTAAAGTTGACGTGCCTCTTAGTAAAATCAGGCACGCAATAAGCCGTGGGAGTGACGTCTAGTACCAGAGTAGATCACGTCGACAATGTAATAATATGGGAATTTTCTATCGGATTGATATAGTTATATAATAGTAGCTATCCCTCAGTTATAGAAGGTAGGATAACTAATCCACATATCGTAACCTCAGTTCTTATCTGCCCTTTGGATCCGTGCTCATTTTCAAAATACTTCACGAGAAACAACTTTGGGTAAGGAAACCTGGAGGCAAAATTACTTCAGAAGGCAAGTATTTCTAATATACTTCCGAATAATCCACGAGAGAGCAATTCCGATATGGTTGTATTTACCTATGATTTTCGCACTGCGTTATATTTCAGCCTCCATTGGCAAATAATATTACAATTATACTATAACTAAAAAATTTTAACTTTTTATACCTAGAAATATATAAAAATAAAACAAATGATTAAAATTTATTCTAATATACAAAGTAATTCCCGAGCCATATATCGAATCACGAAAGTTAATACTTCGAGTACTATATATATCAACGCTTTGATAGAGCAGCATTAAGAATAATTTTATCAATTTATCACGCTGCTAAAACCTAAATAAACAAAAAACTATAAATACAATAAAAATTATTCATTTTCAAAACGTCTACTGAAAACGCTTAGAAAGGAGATCAGACACAGTCACTCATGACAGTTTCACAGGGTTTATATATAACGAAGCAGAAGTTTGCGAAAAAAACTCTAGACATTTAATTTGTTTTATTGTATCACTAGTTCATGTGTTCCTTAACGAGGCAATGATTCCCACCGTAGAACGCAAAGTTCAAAGGACAGACACTTCTCTTTTAATATTATATATGATGCCAACGAGCTTTCTACGTTCTTCTTAAGTCTCCCTCTCTCTCGGAAGTGATTGTCCTAGCTCTGCTATCTGTAAAGAATATTTATGAATAGAAAAAGAAAAACTATAAAGAAACGCTTTAATAATTTATTTGCCGCATACCATCAATGTAAACACCGCAAAAGAACGATTATAGGATGCCATAGCACAAATACCCAACTGAGGATAATAAAAGACTGAGAACGTCGAACTATCCGTCAGTTACAGACGAAAAATAAAGAGGAAGACATAAACCAAATATAAAGTCTATATTTCTAAAAGAGCACGATTAAAGGCAAGAGACGGGATGAAGAAAGGCTACGTAAGTATAAAGAGTCTTACCTACGGAACCCCACAATCTTGAGACTAGAGCTAATGCTTCTCTTAGTATGGAAAAACGGAGCACATTCTCTGGATGGTCAGAGAGAAGTAGTAAAGTTGTACCCATTTCAAAGTTCTGAAGTGTGGATTGTAAACGCCGCTCAATCGGAGAAGTGGAAGGCACAACGCAGAACTAACCTTAATAACAGATGCAGGAGGAAAAAGTATAGTGGAAAGACAAAGATATCAACTTAAAAGATTTAAAAACCGTCAAAAATACTGTCCTCCACCACATTTATAACAAGAGAAGAGCACCACAAAAAAAATCACACGAGAAGATTTCTTAAATATTTTTTCTACACCAAACTTTTGTTAAATAGATTTTTAATGTCAGAAACGTAATTATAATGGATTAGGAAAAAGGTGTCAAAGATGTCGGGTTTAAGTTTCAATGCGATGTTCACTATTCCATTCCAAATAGATGGATCTGAATAAACATACTTTCGATGCCAATAAATCAATCTTTTTCTTCTGGAAAGGTAGTAATGACATTTATTCCAATTCTCTTTAATATTGAATATTGGTATAAAACAATCTTTAAAGAGATTACCAATTTTAAAAGAAACTCGTGCATAACATCATATAATACACACTCATAATTTTTCTCTCGTATCTTGGTCACAGTGATAACGTCGCACAACCTTCGGAATGGGAAAAAGAATTAGAGCGCTCTAATAGAGCAGGAGCACCACTCCCCAAACTTTATTTACAAGTTTTACTTTCAGCTCCTTTCAACAAAATCCTGTTTTTGCTTGTGTTGGAATCAAGACCGTAAATACTCTGGTACCATTTGCGCGCTATCTTTGCACATTTAACATTTAGGAGGAACGAATTTTCCAATTCAAAATACGTTAGTGGGGGAAATCTTTCATGATAATCGTTCCCTGGGTTAATTTCGGTACGCTTCTGCATGGGGCACGTGTCGATCTAACCAAGGAAATTTTTTTTCTTCTAGAAAACCGAAATTATATATATATATATATATATATATATATATATATAATATATATATATATATATATATATATATATATATATAATATATATATATATAATATATATATCATATGATATATATATATATATATATATATATATATAAGTTGGCAAATAAGTTTCTCTCGATTTTACTTCTTTTATCTCCTTCTCTTCATTCTTCTCTCATTTTTACTTCTCTCATAACATAAAAAATCTTAGAAAAATTAATTCAAAATTAATCAAGGAATGTGAAAAGAGTTTTCGCCAGATTGATTTTGAATCAAAATTCCTTTTTTGCCTTTTTAACTATAACTTCCTAATTAAAAGTTATTTCGAAAGTAATAATATTTAATTAATATTTTATTTACTTTGTATAATAATAATAATAATTTATCATTATATAGAACATCAATTCATTTTCACATACAAGTTACAAATATGTTAAATAGTGGTTTTTTAATTTATATATATTATATATATATATATTATATAATATATAAATATATATAATATATATATATATATATAATATATATATATATTATATATATTTCTATATATATATATTATATATATAATATATATTATAGTATATATATATATATATATATATAGTATATATATATATATTTGTATATATATATATATATATATATATATATATATAATATTATATTATATATATATACTATATATATATATATTATATATATATATATATATATATATATAATATATATATATTATATATATATAATATATATATATACAACGCAGCTGAGCTACTGAAAGCGGCCACACTTCTGGATTGCTAACTTACTCGGGGGTTGTTAGTTTCTAGATAAATGAAGAGGTTAGGTTATGATTATTCTAAAGATGCAGAATCCATAGCTCGGAAAAAGGCAAAACAGAACGGCTTTTAGATGTAGAAGATTCGGTGAAGATGTGGAAGAGGCGTTATGCGAGAACTATTTTATTGAAACAGAGAATACGACAAAAGTCTAAAGGAGCCATGTATTAAAAAAAATTACTTAAAATAATTACAAAATTGAGAAGACAGTTGAGGAACTACATGGATTAAATATCATTCATCAATTGTTGGTTTCAGCAGCGAGGATTTCTCCAGATGTTTTCCTGCCACTTGGTTCTCTGAAGACTTGGAAGAGGGGTTGGGATGCAATTCAGAAGATGGAAGTAAGCCAGGTCTGATGAAGGGAATGCAAAGCTACAAGGAAAAACTGCGATGAAGAGTTAATTTAGCCTCCTTGTCGCATTTTTCATTACTCAAAATCTGTAATAATGGATTTTCTGTGGGCGTAAAGCATTCTTAGAAATTTTTAATCAAGGTGATTACCATTTCCTTTCCCCCTCAGAGAGAGAGAGAGAGAGAGAGGAGAGACGAGAGGGAGAGAGAGAGAAGAGAGAGAGAGAAGAGAGATGGAGAGAGAGAGAGAGAGAGAGAGAGAGCAGAGAGAGAGAGAGAGAGAGTAGAGAGAGAGAAGAGAGAGAGAGAGAGAGAGAGAGAGAGAGGAGAGAGAGAGAGAGAGAGAGAGAGAGAGAGAGAGAGAGAGAGAGAGAGAGAGAGAGAGAGAGAGAGAGAGAGAGAGAGAGAGAGAGTAGAGAGAGAGAGAAGAGAGAGAAGAGAGAGAGAGAGAGAGAGAGAGAGAGACCAAAGTTTAAAATGGATATTTAGAAAAGTGACAGAAAGAGCACTTTAAAAATGTTTACTGTAGTGAAGAAATATGAAGAAATATGGAAATATGGATTATAAAGAGCAAGAGTGGTTGAAGATGATGGTATTTCCGGAGATAAAAGATAAAATTAAGAGTTAAATCTGGTTTTTTGAATTTTAATTCTAGGGAAAGAAATGGAAATTTGTGCGCCATCATATCCAAAATGAAGTAAGTACGTGTATTACAAGAAATATCCCCCCCCCCCCCTAAGCTGAAGCATTAACCATTTTAAAGAATTTCAAATTGGAAGTTATTTCGACAAGTTTGAAACACTTAGATGTCTAATACGTCTCCTCGGCGAGGTCAAAGTCTGTTCCTGCGAAAGACTAGAAATGGAAGAAAATACCAGGCCAAGATAGATTGGTCGGTCGGAGGAGTCCAAAGCAGGAATGAGTTTTACCAAACTTTTGCTTTTAATAACAAAAATAACGGAAATGTTAAAATTTTAGAGAAGCTATTATATGTTCAGTTCACTTCCAATGCAAAAATAATAAATAATATATAATATATATAAATAAATAAATAAATAAAAAAATAAATTAAATAAATAAAAATAAAAAAATAAATAAAATAACATAAATAAATAAATAATAACATAAATCAATATATATATATAATATATATTATATATATATACAATATTATATAATATATATATATATATATAATATATATATATATATATATATATATATATATATATATATATATATTATATATAAAGCGAGAGGAATTTCCGTCAGGTTTTGAAGTGAATCCACCTAATTTCATACAACCCTCCACCAAAAACATTTGCAATTTATGAAAAAAACTATGGGCTCATATGACGAAAACGTCAAGCCCATTGTATGTCAGAAAAAAAAAATAATAAAAATCACAGGTATAGGAATACTATGGATTTAGAGCCAAAGTTCAGGTGAATATGAAATTTTTTTCCTAGGTGAGCCTGACCTGACCTCATTTGACCCTAGAACCCGGGAAAAAAAAATCATTTTACCCTGAACTTTTTATTTTCATGAGGTTACGTGGGAAAAATTCTTTTGACTCCGGACCTCCCTTCCGCGTAGCCATGTAAGTAACTTTGTCCTTAATCAAGAGAAAAGATTAGTGCAGAGTTGGGACCTAACCGCATTGCAGAGGAAAAAATGCGTTGAATTTCTATTTCGTATTTAACCAGATGATTATTAGGAGCTCTTGTGCCTTGGCTCTTAATGGCATAATTTTAATTCATTTTCTCCAGTCACTTACCAGACCTTTAAAAACAGTTTTCCTCGTAATTTCACGCCCCCCCTCAAACCCATTTCCTAATTTGACAGCTTTAACAGATCTTCCGAGACTGAAGAATCGTGATTGGGTGTAACTCTAAAACATTCGTTAGTTTCCAGAGGACCAAGGATTTCGTAATTTATTTTTTTCGGGACCACGAATATTATCTATAGCATAATTTCGAACCTTACAACGAAGTGCCGAGCTTAGTAGGCAAGCTAACCTTTTACGTACAACGCTAATTACAACCACAAATGCAAATTTTTTTTACAAATGAAAAGGCGGAATCATTTGGCATTGGAAAAATGCAGGGGTAGAAGATAAGAGGACCTCAATGGGGTGGACTGGTGGTAGACCCAACACCGAACTGTTCCTATGCACCAAGTTTTAATATGTGCAGTTCGGACAGAAACCCTTATATTCTGAAGTACTGTCAGTTTCCTCAATTTTCCGCCGAAGGCAGATAGTGTATGTACTAAATCTGCGAAACAACGTTTACTTTTTAATTGGACTTCGGGTCAGTTACCAAATCTACGGTACATTCAAAGGTTTTTTTTATCTATTTCCTACTAGTCCGAATTCTTCGACAATCTAAACACTATATTAATACACCTTTTTGAGAAATCACCTCTCTTGGTTATTACAATATGACAACCATCAAATGGCTTTCCTATTAGTTTGGAAGCAGCAGCTGACGAAATAGACTACCTAGACCAAAGCTTCAGCAGTTGGTGCAGCTCCACACGTGTCCATGTCCCTTGGAGATGAATCAAACTTCATATAAATTTTCTTTAACTTCTAACCTTTGTTTTTATCAATTATCCAACTCGTGTCTAACATCGTAATTTCTTCAAAACCTGCCATTCAGAGCTTCCATCCAATTGATGGACACGACGGCTTCGCCTCTGCGTTTTTTCTTTTTTTTTCTCCTGAAATCATTAGCTCCTTTTCACGATTTTATAATTATATTAAAAAGACAGTAATTACTTTTTCCACTGGTGGAAACTTAATTATTATGAAAGCTGCAACAATTTGGTTCTAAGAAGTGTGTGTGAGAGAGAGAGTTTAGAAAAGTCATTAGGCATGCAATTGTAAGTGGGAAGTTTAGAAAGTTATCGGTATGTCCTGCGGCTGTAAAAAGGTTGAAGTGTACGGCATACTAGCGATCCGTAATGAGAGTTATGTTTTAAACCTTTTTAATATAATTATAAAATCGTGCCTTTTTACAGCCGCAGGACATACCGATAACTTTCTAAACTTCCCACTTACAATTGCATGCCTAATGACTTTTCTAAACTCTCTCTCTCACACACACTTCTTAGAACCAAATTGTTGCAGCTTTCATAATAATTAAGTTTCCACCAGTGGAAAAAGTAATTACTGTATTGTTAAAAAGAAACCAAGTTTAATAAACTAAATTTATTTAAAACTGCTTCGCCTCGTATTTTCATATGAAAATAAGTCTTTGATGTCAGGAGCACCATTCAAAATTATTTTTTTAGCTACCTTCTAGAATCTAGATAATCTCTGCGCCAGTTATCTTTGTTGTTGCCTCCAAGCGCACATGGTGAACCAAGGTTATTAAAAATGCTAAAAGATAAAAATAAAATAAAATGGTTGAGATAAATAATTAAAGTTATGATAGATACCACCTATATATAAAAAGGTCGAGATTGGTCTAATATACGTAGATAGGAGTTTTTTATATATTTTTTTTCCTATCTCTAACAAAGTTCAATTTGATCAAACTTGAGAGTTTACTAAAATTTGCCATTTTATTATACCAATTGTTCGACAATGTTAAAATTTGTTTTCCGAAGAACAAGATGAGACGTTCTTCTAAAAGTACCAAGCAACTAAAAATGGTAAAAACAAAAAAAAAAAGACGAAATAATTTTTCCCTTTATTGTCAATCCATGGATAGATAGATAGGTAGGTAGATACACTTTGTACTTAACTTACCTTTCGTTCTCGAACTAATTCTCATTTATGTATAGTTCTATTTTCAATTTCCTCATTACTTTACCTTTACTGTAAGTTCTATCCACTAAGGTATATATTACTCAAAATTATATTATATATATATATATATATATATATATATATATATATATTATATATATTATATTATTATATATATTATATATTATATATATATATATAATTATATATTATATTTATATATTATATATATATATATATATATATATATATAATATATATATATATATTAATACTATATATATATATATATATATATATATATATATATATATATAATAACATTTTTTACAACTAAAATAAAATATATATCAATTATATCACAGACATTTGATTAATTTATTCGTATTGTCATTCCTTCTTTTAAGAGCGTGATTTGATATAGTATTATTTCCAAACCAAAATTTCCGAGAAAAAGAAAAAATGAGAGAGAGAGAGAGAGAGAGAGAGAGAGAGAGAGAGAGAGAGAGAGAGAGAGAGAGAGAGAGAGAGAGAGAGAGAGAGGAGGAGAAAGAGAAGATGAGAGAGAAGAGAGAGAGAGAGAGAGAGAGAGAAGAGAGAGAGAGAAGAGGGCAAGAGAGAGAGAGAGAGAAGAACAGACACGAGAGAAGAGAGAGAGAGAAGAGAGAGGAGAGAGAGGAGAGGAGAGAGAGAGAGAAGAGAGAGAAGACAGAGAAAGAGAAAGTAGAAAGAGAAAGAGAAAGAGAGAGAGAGAGGAGAAATGTTACAACACATACTTTCCTGTTCAAATATGGGCCATTTTTAACATAAGAACAAGACAAATTACTATGTAAAATAACTGTTTAACACCTTATGAGTTAACCAAAAAAGCAGTTGCTAACAAGTTTAAAAAAAGAAAAAAAAGAAAAGACTAGTTACTACACTCAAACTGTTACTAATCATTCCAACCACTCTTAGTCGATAAATGTCCTTCACTTTTTTATCATTAATTAATTCTTACTGTTAGATAAAGGTAGAACTTGTAAAAGTGAAATATCGCATATGACAACAATTATCCCAAAGCTAAAAGATTAAAAATACAGAATAAAAAGATGACTAGCAACGTCTACAATAATAAATAACGACGTTCATCTTAATATTTACTTAAAATACACTACTGTGACTTCGTTTAGTCACTACCACTACGTGGCCTGGTTATTAGATATAATACATAAAACAACACAATTCAAGCCGAATACATCTCACGGTAAATATATAGAGAATTTTAGTACCTGGGGATAAAAGTATAAGATCGTATTAGGGAGAGGAGAAATTGCGGAGGAGCGAGAGGTCCTCGCGATTGTTACGTAAACAGATTTTATATTGAATGGCAATGAGCTCTGAGTTCGCATGCAGGTTTCAAGCGAACTTGATAATATATTGTATGGTCTGCAACTGATATATTTCAGGAGAAGTGTGAGTATTAATCTATATTACACTAATCTTATACAAGTGATTATATTAAGTTAAAGAAGAAAATATTATATGAAAAGTTATTGATTATCATTACTAGCTCACTAAAGGCATGGATACACTAGTGAGCTGCCCCAAACTACTGGAATATAGCTTATGGTTACTAATGAGTGATCCTAGTTATATACGTACAGCTGCTTGCTTATCTTATCAAAATAGGTAAAGCCTTATTGTATGGTTAGTGATTAAATGTTATAAACTTAAGTAATGAAGGTGATTATTATCTCATCTCATATATTAATAATATAAGGTTGTAATTTTAATTAATATAGAGTTTAGTTTCGTCGATAAAGAATATCTAAACTCTAGTTATGGAAATATGGATATAAACAACCTATATGAAGTATTAACGTAGATTTTAGGTTTGACTCACGAAGTTATAATATTAAAAAAGTTAACTAAAAGTTGTTATTATCGTCTGATTAATACAATACTCTATCTGCCTTTCTGATGTGTAATAAATGAGGAAACTGCCGGAGTATATCTAAGTAATTAATATAGTGGTTTATTATGAGTATACGAAACTAACCTACGTCACATTTGATTAATAGTACATTGGAGTGCAAGTAATGAAGAACAGTTCGAGAGATGGTGGTATGAAAAACATATAGTTTTTAAGCTGATCATGTGAGTATGATCGTACTATGAATCACTCTAGCATTAGGATGATATGTACTCGATAGATGCGTTCCGTTAAGCTCTCACTCACGCAACTAGCACCAGGCTGATTATAGAACAAGTAGTCCAAAATGTATGAAAAAAGAGACATATTGCATTTACCTATCTACTTTTGTAACACACATATAATTAGGTCTAAATGGTATAATAGCATGAGCTATATGTAATGGCGATCAGCTTCAAGAGTACTAGCTCTATATGGCAGCTACCTGGATGACTTACGCACTCTTGATGATAAGGTCGTAATAATTATGCTATAGGTATTAAATAATCGTGTCCGATAAAAGATAATTTAATCGATCATTGGAATCTCAATGGTTTGAGAAAAATAAATCTCATAATACTGTAAATTTATATTCAACATAGCACGCTAACAACCAACTATCTAAAGAAATAATTTTCATGATATGCCACTATATGAGTAAACGATATCTGTTATATAAAGATGTATACAAAAAAGTAATAAATGCTAATCAGATTTTATGGGTTATTGAGGGGAGGGTTGAAAGTTCAGCGAGAAAACTGGTTTTTAAAGGTCTGGATAGAAGTGACAGTGAGGGAGAAATGAGAATTGAAAGATGAAAAATGGGAATAGATATCTTATTGCGTTTCCTTTGAGCAGTTTTTGTATCATAAAATAAAAATTAGTGCATCTTGTAGAATGACAATATCACAAACAAGCAATCAACCGCTCCATATTGTAACTCATTCTAAATTCGCTCAAGTAAGTCCAGAACTAGCAACGTTAACATCTTTGAAAGCGAATACTTTAATAAAGCGAAACAAGGCCTGCACTCTCTTTTCCATGTTAATTGTGACACTTGGGCAGAGTGAGCAGACGGTGAGTGTGGGATATTATCTTATCCCATCTCTCTCGTCATCTGTTAGGGGGAGATTGACTGAACTAAACAATGAATCTTAGTCATCGAATATTTTTGAAGGGAGGTATAAGTTTTAGTTTTTAACCCGTGCATGATGTGTTCTATTGCGTGAGTCAAATAGAGATACTAGGTACCACTGATACACAGAATTAGGGAAAAAAAGAGTATATCTTCATATTTCATCAGCTAAGACTGATAATATTTATTTATAACTCGCTACAACAGAGGTCCCACTGTGACTTGAGCTTTTAATATCTCACCTTATAAATTATTCTCACTTAATCCAATTATATCCTCTGAACCTAACCCGATTTTACGGCGCAAATGTACAGAGCCACCGGTCGAATTGAGTTCTAGAGACAAATATATTTTATATTCCTAACTTTAAATAATTTATTAGAGGCGAGAGAAGGACGGATTTGGGGAAGGACAGACTCGTTTAAATTGGCTATACGGGAGAGATAGGACTAAAAAAGAGATTTTGTAAATTCGCGCACTACTTATACAAAACGGTGACCGAATTCCCTCGCTTTTATTATTATAGTAAATATATATTAATTAATAACTAATATAAGGTAGGTATCTACATCATTATAGAATGCTTAATAATCATATTATATACTTTGGAGTACTATTATATATAGGTCATAACTATATAATCATATATTATAATATATAGATATCACTATTATTATAATTACATATATAATTAAATAAATAAAGAAAAATAAATAGAAATCAATAATATATAATATTTATTTATTTATTATAGTTAAAAATTTTATAAATATATTATTATTTATAATTTATGGTTTTTATTTGATTTATTTTTAAATACTATTTATCCTAGCAATCATTAGTTATTTATTGTATTTATTTAATATTTCTATCTGCATTGGTGTAAGGAATGGACTATCTCTAACGCTTAACTAAAACATTTCTATAACATTGTTCACAGTATGTTTTTGTAATATGCTCAAAGCATAGTTTGGTAAAACTCATTAAACTGCTTATTACAGAACTCTTCAGCCCACCAGAACCATATCTATATCTTGTCCTAGGTATTTATTCCTTTCTACATTTCTAGTCTTCGCAAGGTAACAGGCTTTTGAACCTCGCCGAGGTAGAGTATTTAGACATCTATAATGTTTATCAAACTTGTCGAAATAACTATTCAATCTTGAAATTTTATAAATATGTGTTATTGTCTTCGCTTAGGGGGAGGGGGTAAGGGTATATAATACTTGAGTTATTACTACTGTAATATATATATATATATATTTGAATTTATATTGGGTATAATTGTCATAATATATAGACTATACTCTACTTATCTACCCCTTTTATTACTTACCCGTACTATTTGATTATTACACCTACTCACCCCACCTACAGTAAATATTTTACCTATTACTTTATTTGCTTTATATTTATTAATACTACTACGGTATCTATTCCTACTCACCTTCGCGTGAGGAACTACTTTCTATTATTATTCTATACGTACTTTGTACAATCAATAAGCTAACACTTTTACATTTTTATTTCACATTTATCATATTCTTAATCCGCAAATACATGTATAAGGGATTCTTAAATGTTGTATTGGCTTTTGTGAATTCGTAGGATTAAGTTATTATTATTTAATTGCTATTCGTGTCTTCTATCCTACACCTTTTAACACAAGATTTAGATCTGTTCGCCGAGTACGGAAAAACAGCAGCAAAGTTTAAATTTTAAGGAAATCTGTTAAGATAAATTAACTGGTCTCGTCAACGGGATCGTTTTAAATAGGAAAATTTTCATCGATTAGTGCAATCTTGAATAATCTGTACGTTTTGATAAAGTGCCATTATTTTACACACAGATATTATATACTAATATATCCTAACGTAATAGTAATATATTATATATATATATATATATATATATATCAATATATATATATTTTATATATACTTATTTATATATATATATTATTAAAATATATATAATATAGTAAATGAATGATTTATAGTATATATATATAATTAATATATTTAAGACCTTTTAAGATGAATAATAATACGAATAATAAAAATATATACTTATAAATATATAACTATATATAAATATATATATATATATAATATATAATATATATATAATATTATATATATAATATTTTGATTCCTTCAAGTAGCACCTTAAATATTAAGTTTTTACATAACCTTTATAATCCTATATACTTGGTCGTTAATAGGCAGGAAAATAATAAAACCTGTTTAAGATATTAAAAGATGTTGAATTTACAACAAAAAAAAAAAAATTAGAACTTAAAAAAAATTTTTTTTTGAATAAATGTTAATAATCAGATTATTATTTTTTTTACATTAACAAAAATAATTAGTTTAGAATAAAATGATGCTGACGAAAGTTTCTTCTTCTACATAACATTTAGATCTAATTTTGCATCTCTTTCTCTGTACAAATATATACCTACCTAAGAGAGTACGTAATAAATACACGTTTTTAATATATACTTTTTTTTTTTTTTAAATCAATTGTTTTTGTTCATATAATTTCGAACATAGCAACTCCGCAACCTCTCAGATCACTATAAATAATCTACAATTTCTATATAAAATCTCCTTTTTTTAATTATTTTTTTATTGCCTTCCAAATGTAATTTTCAGGAAAAAAAACTCAACAGTTTAGAATTTCAGAATGGGAAATGCACAATGCACAAAACTTACTTTAAAAAAATAATCATCCCTACACTTGAAATAAATATTTTATGGAACAACTTTGCATATGAGAAGAGCAACTCATTCTTGCAAACAGCTTTGATTTGGCTTTCCTCTACCTCTAATTTATATATAATATATATAATAAATATAATTATATATATATATATATATCTTTATATATATATATCATATATATTATATATGATATATATATAATATATATAATATAATTTCTTTGTTGTAAAATCAATGGACATATTTATTAACAAATCACAGATAGTATTTATTGTTCGATTCCATTAGATTATATATTTTTGAACGGTTGGCAAGGCGGGGAGCATTGGCTCCATACCCTTACTTGATCTTACTCATCGTTCTTTTGTTTTATATTTTATTATATCATTCGGGATCAATTTTATGTTATCATTAAGAATTTTTTACAAAAGATCACTTTATTGGGACATTTATTATGATGATATTCACCTTATACAATTTTCGAAGACAGGGTCTGTGCCCTGCCTTCTCAGTTAAATAATCACACACTGACTAGATAATTATTCTTCTACATCTGAAAGGAAATGGAATTAGACTACTTAAGAGATTACAATAATGAAAGATAATAAATACAAGTAATAGTCGTATAAAAATCTGTTTATGAATGACTATTGAAGACTTATGATATGTAAGGTGATTATGTCCATCCAAGTGATGCATACTTTTAATATTACTTTTGACAAGAGTCGAAATCTACGAAACAGATTGATAAGTGGGTAAGTAACTATTTATTTAAATAAATAGAATATTGATATGTTAGTTATACATAAAAGGAAAAAGGAAAACCAAATCAAAAAGCCAAGAATGAATGCCCGTACTGTTAACTCTTACTTCAAAAACTATTTTGACAAAGATTAGAATCTTAAATAGCTAAATTTGTCAATCAGAAAATCGATACACTTAAGACATATGACTAATTATGGTTCAATTTTTTACAAGTAGAAAATTAAAAAATAGGCAAGTATGGGCTAAACTAAATAAATAATAAAAAAAATTTGACCACACATTTAAAAGGTATTCCTAATAGCTATGAGTTAAAGAGGGCGATTTTCTTTCCAACCCCATCAGAACAGAACCTCAGAATAGATAATTCTGTAAATTTCTGTTCATTAAGGTACAACGAAAGAACCTCCCTCTGTGGTTAACAATGAAAGAAAAAAATGTTTTTTCTTATATATATATATATATATATATATATATATATATATATATATTAGTATATTATTTATATATATATATATATATATATAAATATATATATATATATATATATATATATATTATAGGTATATATATATATATATAATATATATGATATATATATATATATATTATATATATATTATCATATATATATATATATATTATATATATATAATATATATATATATATATATATATATATATATATATATATATTAATATGAAAATAAATTAGAATATTGAAGGCCTCATATTAAATTAAGATTTGACACCCAATGGGAAAAGTTTTATTTTTACTTTTGTTGAAAAAAAAAAGAAGAGCCAAAATTCTAATTTAAGTACACGGTGCCCAAGGTATCGTATAAGAAATATTCTAACGTCTAAAATTTTATGATACATATAGCTGCAATATAAACTGCTATAATGGTAACTTAAATAGCAAATAGGAAACTATTTCTATGCACAGATGCGTGAGTGAATGATTTCGTCGTGTTGTGCAACTCTCGTACAAGTGAAGAAATGCAAATGGTTTTATTTATATCATTTGGTGCATAAAGTTTTTAAAAAATTTGGAGCAAAGAGGGAGTAGGAAGGGTAAGGGGGAGGGCTAGGGGGAGCACACAGGACTTTCTACTCTGCACAACAACAATTAACAGTTCATAATAACGGGTGCACGAAACGTGAGGAAAGCACACATCTTTTTGGAAGCACGGTATATATATTATATATATATATATTTTATATATATATATTATATATATATAAATTATATATTATAATTATATAATATATATATATATATATATATATATATATATATTATATGATAGTGATACCCTACCCATCCATATAGTACAGTTATCACAGTTTGGACTTCAAAACTTACATCATGATATGGAACTTCACTAAAAGCGTTATCACTTGCTGGTATTCAACAGTTTAAATGATGAAATTCTGTTCACGACCCGCCTTTATATTTATCTTACTGGTGTTATATTTCGTTTACCACACTGTGGTGAGATTGTGTTTTCCATGTAATCAAGTGTTACGAGTGTGTTTCTTTAACAGTGATAGTTATATATAATCTAAAGAAAAATGACAATATCAGGATTTTCTCTAAATATAAGCAGCTAAGCATCTACTCTGACCTAGAATGAGGCAAATAAGGTTTTGGAATGCCTTGCGGGTCTCTTCACTCGCTCTCTTTTCTTGGAAGGGAGATTTGAGAACAAAGTGGTGGGGAAGAAGAGGATTCTTCTCAATAATACTTTCCACACATCTTTGACAATGAAAAGGCGTTTCTCAGTATTTTTGTCCGCCAATTTTATTGTTCAATTTGTAGTCTCAATTTGTGAAATTATAAACCCACGGGAACTCACGGGGTAACTGGTGTGAAAATACAATGGTATCGGTTTGTTACAATGTTTGAGGTATGTTAATATTATCATGAGTATTTAATGGGTCTTATAAAGAACTTAAAATTAATATATATATATATATATATACTATATATATATATATATATATATATATATATATATATATATATATATATATATATATATATATATATATTATATATATATATAGTATATATATAGTATATATAGGCGTAACAGGGTGACTAGAACAGCCCCCACCCTAATTTCCATGACACTTTCAGGTTGAATAATTATGCAATATACAGAATGAAAGACTTTTAACCCCTTTCAAGATATTGTTGAATTTTTACCCCAACTTGCTAAAACCGCATTAATATTAACACTACACGCCCTATATATATATATATATATATATATATATATATATTAATAATATAATATATATATATATATGATCTATATATATATATATATATATATAATAATAGTATATATATATATATATATATATATATATATTATTATATATATGAGATCATGAGTATTTAAAAAATCTACTTTTAATTTCAGTATGTGACGGATACCCTAATCCCAACTGATTTAATGTCAAAATGACGAAATGCCGATATACATAATATATATATATATTAATATATATAATATATATATATATATATAATGATATAGTATATATTAATCTATATATATATATATATATATATTAATATATTATATTATATATATATATTATATATAATTATAATAATGGGCGAAGCCCGGTCAAGATAAAGTCATAGGGGGTAAAAAAGAAAAAAAAATGCACTTTTAATGTTACCTTAAATTGCTTGTGTG
>JABUQX010107913.1:0-7500 GCA_015478945.1 Trachelipus rathkii
CGGTGCTTCGGTTCAGTTGGAATTTGGGTGTTTAGCGTTTTGCGTTTATCATTGACGCTTTCGCGTTTTCATTGACCGCTTCATTCTAGTTTGATTTTTACCATATATATATATATATATATATATAATAATATATATATATATATATATATATATATATATATATATATATATATATATATATATATAACTATATATTTATATAATATATATATATATATATATATATATATATATATATATATATATATATAAACTTCTTCTAAGAAGAAGAAAAAAAAAAGGCTGCGAATATTTTCTTTCATTCTTGCTCGAAATGATCCTTTTGGATCTTTAATTTTAACAAGTAATATATATATATATATATATATATATATATATATATATATATATATATATATATATATATATATATATATATATATATATATATATATATATAACATATATATATATATATATACTACGACCTATATATGAATGTTTATACTGAGAATCGATATATATATATATATATATATATATTTATATATATATATATATATATATATATATATATATATATATATATATATATATATTTAGCTCTATATATATATATAATATAGTATATATATATATATATATATATATGTAAAACTTAATCTTTCGTCTGACCTGTGATATTCGATATATGTCTATCCACGATATATATATATATATATATATATATATATATATATATATATATATATATATATCTTTCTTTTTCTTTTAATATATATATATATAACCTTAATATAACTATATGCTCTGCTATTTATGCTGTATATGTATATATATACTCTTATATATATATATATATATATATAACCAACCTTAACCATAACACCACCACTCTTTTTCCTTATATATATATATATATATATATATATATATATTAAATCTAATGTCTACCTACCACACTTTACCTAACCTAGACTTAAGAAAGCCGTACGGTACGACCTATCTAGACGGATCGTCACGTTGCCCAAAACCTAGACCTAACCTAGATGGATTGTCGTTGCCCAAAACCCTGAACCAAACCTAGATGAATTGTCGTTGCCAAGACCTAAACATAACCTAGATGGATTGTCGTTGCCGTAAACGTAGACCTAACCTAAATAGTTCTTTAAGTAAAAAGTTAATAATATTTAAGTTTAATAAATTAATCAACTCACGACTTATGGACCAATTCCTTGCTATATTCCTGGAAATGTTCAAATCTGTCATCTTTAGCAATCTTTTTATATTTGACCAACATGGAAAATTAAAGTGTTTTAAAACATCACCTATATATTATATATATATATATATATATATATATATATATATAAATATAATATATATATATATATATATATATATATATATATAATATAACTTTAATAATATATATATATATATTCTATTTATAATAATAATATAATAATATATATATATATATATAATATATAATATAATAGCATATATATATATATATATATATATAATAATAATAATAATAATAGCAATAATAACATATATATATATATAATATATATTTTTTCAGCAACTATTCATATATATATATATATATATACGAGGTGCGGCAGAACCAATTGAACAGTTTTTGTGGTTCACTGTTGGGGGGTGAGTCGGGGGAGGCAGATACTCGCGGTCTCGTTTTCTTCCGCCGACATTCCCATTTTAGTATCGAACATGGTGTGGACGAGAGTGCATCGCGGCTTTGACGTGCGGGCGTTTTATGAAAATAGCAATTCTGTGATCGCGATGCAAAGAGCTTTTCGACGACGGTTCAACATTCCGCGTAACGATCCCGTTCCTCAGGCGAACACAATTCGGTCCTGGGTTAGACAAGCAATTAGAGTCAACTGGTAGTACACTACTAACAGGTACGCATGGCCAACGCAGATCCATTAGAACACCAGAAAATGTGGAGCGAGTAAGAGCAGCGGTAGTGCAGTCTCCTCGACGTTCTGCCCGACGGCATGCTGTTGCTTTGGGAATATCCGACCGCAGTTTGAGAAGGTTTCTGCATATGGATTTACATTTCCATCCATATAAAATAATGATGGCTCAGAAATTGAAGCAAACAGATTATGTAAACCGCCGAGATCTATGTGCGCAAATGCTTGCACAGATCCTCCAGCGGCATCCTTCTTCAGTAGCGACGAGGCACATTTTCACCTGTGTGGGGCTGCCAATAAGCAAAATTTCCGCTACTGGCCATTAAATAACCCCAGAGTAATCCAGGAAAGGCCACTACATTCCCCTAAACTAACGGTATGGTGTACCATATCACGGTTTGGTGTTATAGGCCCATACTTCTTTAAGGAGGAAGGAGTGACTGTGACCGTAAATTCCGAACGTTATGTCACCATGCTGAGCACTTTCGTGCATCCAAAAATGGAAGAGATTGTTGAGGATTTGGGGTTGGGGGACTTGTGGTCTCAGCAAGATGGGGCTACAGCTTACACAGCCCGAAACTCACTCACTGTTTTGGGAAGAATGTTTCCCGGACGTCTGGTCTCTCTGAGGAGTGATGTAGCGTGGCCTGCACGGTCACCTGATTTGAGCATTTGTGATTTCTTTCTGTGGGGATATCTGAAAGAAAAGGTGTTTAAAAGTCGGCCTCAAACCCTATCAGAGCTAAAGGAGCGAATTGTTGAAGAAGTCAACGCTATATATGTGAACGTGCTGTTCAAAACTTCAGAGAACGGCTCCATCAGTGTGTTGCTAATACTAGGGGCCATCTTGAGGACATTATTTTCATAACTTAAGGATTAAAAATGGTAGGAACTCCCAACCTCGAGTATAATAACATGTCATATCTATGTACTCCCATTACATTTTTATAACTCTTCAAAATCGCTCAATCGGTCCTGCCGCACCCTTTATATATATCAATACTACCTCACCAACTAATAATAATAATATTTATAATATATATAATAATAATAATAATATAATAATAATATATAATATATGTAATATAATAATATATATATATATAATAATATGTATATAATAATAATATATCTTCATACCAGAACTAATAATAATGTAATAATAATATATATATGCGGTGAGTATATATGTAATAATATATGTAATAATAATATATAATAATATATATAATAATAATATTAATAATAATAATAATAATAATAATAATATATATATATAATATGTATAGCAATATGTATATATATATAACCAATAATAACTGTAATAATATATAACTCTTCTTTGCTCTTATATATATATATATAAGGAGAACAACATATATTAATTGAAATCACAGTTCTTACGTCTTAAATTTCAAATATTTAGTAAATTGTTCATTTGGCCTTTAATTTCTTGTCAAACTAATTTATAATGTTGCCAAAACTGAAATACTTTGTAGTTGTTTTAAATTTCAAATAATTTATAAATATTCATATTTAAAATTCATTGCACTGACAATTCTTATCTCTACAAGTTCTTAAACAAAAGTGAAAGAAAATGGCGATCAAAATAAAGTATTCGAATGGGGATTTATAATAGGTACAGTCGGTATACATATATCGAATATTTTGGAATATATCGTTTTGGGAACATAGCTAATTTTTTTTTCAGACGAAATCTTCAGTTTGTCCATATATATATATATATATATATATATATATATTATATATATATATATATATATATATACTTATATAACTTGTTGTTATATATATTAACACAATATATATATATATATATAATATAATATATATATATATATATATTTACTATTATTTATTAACTAAGAAAGAAATGTTAAGACATAAAGGAATATAAATAGTACACAAAAAAAAAAAAAAAAAAAAAGATGTTTTATCTCAGTTTTTGCATTATAGATTCGAGCAATCTTTAAGAGTCAAGTGTAAGTCCCTTCCTTTGTTATAAGAGAGTCAGACAGAAACACTACGTGGAAACACAAGGGATAATCCTATCTGATTAGAAGTTTGAAACGTAAAACATTGTGATAGAGTTTCTTCTTTTCGAAAGCGCTAATAAGAAATGCCTGAAGGCTTTGAGCTGCAAAGGTGATAGGTAAACAAAATGCCCTTCGACATTGTAAATAAGGGTGTGTGTGTTTGTATGTGTGAGTGGGTGGGTGTGTGTGATTAACTGTGTGTGTGTGCTGTGTAAGTATGTTTACCTATGTTTCTATTCAATATATTAAATATACTGCGAATGTGCATGGATTGGCAATTGTGATAGCCGTGACAATCGAAATGCAATGAGGATCATGACAGCCGATAAGATATGCCTATTATTTTGCATAGAATACGAGTATAGCATAGAGAAAAATATGTGAATTTTTGATTCACTGTTAACGAGAAGTTTGAATGAAGAGACATGCTTAATAAATTATTAAATACAAGCTATACGTACTCGAGGGGGCCTCCTATTCTTATACTATACACTTTCTCTCCGATACCCTATATCTAACGTATATATATATATATATATATATATATATAATAATATATATAATATATGTATAACCTAGAATATATATATATAATAATAATATATATATATATATAGCATATAATATATATATTATAATAATAATAATAATAATAATATATATGTATATATTGATTTGTATGTGATCATTGTTCTAGAAAGGCTCTCTCTCTCTCTCTCTCTGTAATAATAGCATATGTATATGTAATACAATATATATAATAATATATATATAATATAATAATATACATATATATAATATAGCATAATATACTATAATGATAACTATAATAATATATATATATATATATATATATATATTAGTATATTCTCTTTAAATGAAGAGACTATGAAAAATAAATATTCAATGTTATTTCCTTTTTAATTGATTTACATCTGTGTTTGATCTTTAATAAAAGTTTATTTATTATTAATCTATTTTTATTTGTTTGTTGCTTTTCCAATTTATTTATTTTATTTATTTATTTTCATTTTCCAATTCTTTATTAAGTTTATTTAATTACAATGAATTAATATATTCTTAAAGTTTTTAATTCTATTCCGGTAGTGGTTTTTTTAAAATTTTTAATCTCATTTCATTAAGCATTACAACCGACAAGACTCTCTCTCTCTCTCTCTCTGTAATAATATGTATAATAATAATAATAATAATAATATAATAATAGCTATTAATAATATAATAATAATAATATGTAATAATAACTTAATATATAATAATAATAATATAATAATAATAACTAATAACAATAATAATATTTAATATAATATATATAATATAATAATAATAATAATATAATAATAATAACCAATATAATAATAATAAATAACCAACCAACCAACAATAATATAATAATAATAATATATATAATAATAATAATAATATATATATAATAATAATAATAATAATAATAATAATAATAATATGTATATAATAATAATATAACAACAACAATATATATTTGTAATATTATATTTATATATAACAATGTATATATATAATAATGTATATTTTTTTTATATATAACTCATATATATATATGCTCAACATGACTCCGTTAGTATCAGTGGGGTTGCAAAAGCTTTCTGTGTATACCACTAAGACGCGTTTTCTCGTTATGTTCGATCTTCTTTCGGCTACGTGAACGGACACTAAAAATTGTCGTCAGTAGGAGGTTTTCTGCAATATTTACGTATTGCAGTTTACGGCACTAGTGTATTACACTAATCTAAATACACACATCACTTCCCTGAAACAGCCAAAACACACACCAGTACAATCTATTCACATACAAATCTCTCTTCTCATGCTTCTCGCATTGGAAAGGAAACGTATTAGGAAGCACTCCGACTGCATTGCGCTGAAGCAGGGCTTGCTATCGGGCCTCAATATCCTTGCGCTTTCCACTTGGGTCGGGAAACCACACAAATACTTTCTGACCAATTTCCGATCTCAGGATTGAGGCTATGTGGTGAGAGACAACGTAATATATATATATATATGTATAATATATATATATATATATATAACAACAATAATATATATATATATATATATATATATATATATATATGGTGCTATTCAAGATACTTGTAGCAAAAAACTGTTGTTCCTCCCCAGATTAAGGGACCACATTATGCCACTTATATATATATATATAATAATAATAATATACTATAATAATATATGCTATATAATATATATATATAATATATATATATAATAACCAACTTTATTCTTCTTCTTTATATATATAACAACCAGCCCAACCAACCTTAATAATAATATATGTGTATATGGCATAATATATATATATATATATATTCTTTTCTTCTTTATCTTCCTTCTTTTCCAAGATTGGGGATGAGGTAGGCAACATACACCGGAAACAGAGAAGTAGTAGAAGAGCATGACGTGCATCGAAATCCTAAGTGTGAGCCAGTCGCAGCCAAAAAAAATTCAACCTAGGTTTCACAACACTGCGACGGACCTCCACTGTGGTAGCTCGTCAATGTAGATATCATCCCCCCGGCCCAGGCCTGCAACCATGCTCCCTCACAAACCCGCCATTCATTTCTATTATGAACCTTTCTTCTTACCACCGCCAAATTCACATATTCTTTTTCTTCAGATACTTCTTTACTAATTCAGTTCTTAAGGTCTTTTTTAAGGTCTTCCAGCCGGTCCGCTGCTAACACACTCACTACTATGCATTCGCTTAACCAACCGACTATCATTCATCCTTTCCGTATGGCCGAACCATCATAATTCACTCTCATTTATTTTCTTATTTACGACTTTTTCACACCACACAACTCCCTAACACGTTAATTCCCCGTTTTATCAATTCTTCTCATAACTAACATGTCCCTAAGATTATTCATCTGAACAGATTGCACCATAGATCTATACCTCTTATTCCACAACATGGTTTTACTACTATTCCATTATCACTGGTAACTATAAACCTTCATGCAGAACCCTAGCGTACTCAAGACTTAGTTCTTTTGCATTCAAAAAAGATTTAATTACACCAACCACCTTCTTACAATTCACAGCTTTCATACCACACTCAACATCTACCGTTTCTTTTTCACCCAACATATAGAATAAATATTTAAACTTGGATACTTGTTCCAATTGCTCACCATCCAATATGATTTTAAACCGAGAACTTTCCTCACCCACTACCATCACCTTACTCTCATCTATGTTTCCTTTCAAACCCTTCCTTTTACACAGCCTTCAAACACCTCTATCAATCATCTTAAACTTCCTTCAGATTCGCCACTAATTCATCAACGTACAATAAACATTGCACCCTCCACTCTCTCCCATTCTCTATCATTTTAAGCAAAATATTATATATATATATATATATATATATATATATATATATATATATATATTATTAAATTATTAAATATATATATATTATATATATATATATATCATAT
>JABUQX010107913.1:15000-27500 GCA_015478945.1 Trachelipus rathkii
AGATTAAGGGTTCAAATGGAGGCACTATATATAATCATCCCTCTACGTATACTAATAACCCCTAGTACTCTAACTACCTATTCTATAACCTATAATACTTACTAGCTACATATCAAATATAAATATATATAATAGATCATATATTAATTATATATACCAGTTATATAATAGTAAATTACAGATATATATTATATATATATATATATAATATAGATAATAGTATAACCATTATATATACATAATATGTAAATATAATAAATTTTATTAAATAATTATATATATAATTTAGAATATGATATATATAATTAATATATATAATATATATTAATTATAATAATATATAATATATAGTATATACCGTGATATATATATAATAATATATATATATAGATATATATATATTAAAATATATATATATATATATATATAGTAATATTAATAATATATATTAGATTATATATATATATATATATAATAATATATAAATCTATACGAGATTGCATAATTTTAGACGTTTCCATCTTTCGGTAATTTATATTTCCAACATGTTATCTTCAACTTCGTTTTTAGAATTTGAAATTATATAGTAAAGATATAATGGTATATATATAAGAAGATAAGTATGGAGAGATATTATATAATATATGATGATATAAGTAAATTATATATATTTATAATGATATATATATATATAATAGATAGAATTATATTATATAATATATTATAGTATATATAATGTAATATATATTAATGTAGTAATAGGTATATAGGATAGTTAATTATAATGAACAATATAATCAAATGAGTATAGTATATAGTATATAATAATATAGTAATATAAAGTAAAATATATGAATTATTAATATATATATATATATGATATAATATATATATATATATTATGTGAAATATATATAATAAATCAAATTTATAAATATTAATATATTATATATATAATATATTATATATATTATATGATGTAAATATATAATATATAGATATATATAAGATATAAGATTAATATATATAGTATAATATATGTATAGGAGCATTTATGTAAGTAATATATATATGATATATGATATATATATTATTTATTAGATATATATATTAGTAACATTACTCATAGTATAAATTGTTTACGTCAAAGTAAATATATATTATATATATAGATATATTATATTATAATGATATATAGTATAATAGTCTGATATTTATATATATATTATATATATAATATATTAAATTGTATACAAATATAGATGAATAGATAGAAAAGAGATGAGAGAAAAAGAAACAGACTGAGGGACTAGGTATCGAAATTTAGTAGGGTATATAGTATATTAGATTTGATATATGATATATACTGAGGGTAATATATATATTACGCAAGTTCATATGATGGAAGGTATCAATATTTATATAATATGACTGTTATATTATTATTACTATAACAGGGTGGTTACATGTTACAATGGGTTTTCATTAGGGACGGACAGACTTAATACATAAAATAACTACTACGGCCTTTACTCATCATTAAGGTACTTATGTATAATATAGACGCCGTAACTCACATAGCTGGTAGTATATATGATATAAGTCTATTATATATACAACTGACTATAGAAGCCCTGGGTGAGTAATAATATATAAGGCTATAGTATATATATAGAAATATTGTA
Source organism: Trachelipus rathkii (assembly GCA_015478945.1). Classification (NCBI taxonomy): domain Eukaryota; kingdom Metazoa; phylum Arthropoda; class Malacostraca; order Isopoda; family Trachelipodidae; genus Trachelipus; species Trachelipus rathkii. The sequence goes on from JABUQX010107913.1 coordinate 16,686, forward strand.
TAAGTACCTGAGTATTTGAACCGGTTCCGGGCACATGAAAGATAGAGCAGTGGTTTTTTTTAAAAGGAAAAATTTGCTAGAGTTAACGAGAGAGGATGTGGAATTATTAGTTTTAGTAAGATGAATTTTGATTAGCTTCAATTTTGGCAGAGGGATATTCATACAATCTTCTATAGCGGTTACAGAAATAAAAAAAGTCGAACGTCTCAAACCTTATAAGTACTTAACCAGAATCACATTTGACTAAAATAATTATATCTTAAAATGTTATATTATGTGAAAGAGCGTTCGATCCTCGCGCACTATTAGAAAAACCATCGTGGTCCGCGGGATTAGATGAGAATAACTACGCGTACTTTTCTTAAATGGATCTCAATTTTTATCGGCATCCTATTCAGGATCTAGCGATATATAAGAAACCCGCTAATTATATATATAAAAAAAATTACTATAACCTAAAATAACAGTATAAATACGATAATACTTCTATTCATAATAGGGATAAAATAAATATAATAATAATATATAATTATAATATTATATATAAGATAATATTATGATTATCTAACAATATATCTACAATTATATAATTATAATTATATAAATATATATATATATAAATAATAATATAATATATAATAATAATATAATATAAAATATAATTATAATAATTATATTAACATATAATAATATTATAATAAAATATAAATAAATATGTATATATAATAATATATTAATATATAAGATATATAAAATATATAGATATATATAATATATATAATATACAAATATATTAATAATATAATATATATATATATATATAATAAAAAATAATATGATGAATATATAAAATAATAGATATTTTAGATGAATATGTAAATATAAATAATATAATATATAGTTATATATTAATATATCAGAGAGCGCTCATACACTCGTGCACTCCGTGCTCAGCACGAGTTATTATATATCATGATAACGAACGAAGCTTCTTCAAAATTCCGACAAAGTTGTTGAATAAAATTCTCTTTTTATTACAGTATTGTTGTTATAAAGTACCATGTGAAAAGAAAGAACAGAATAATAGAAAATAATTACTATAAATCAAAATAATAATTTAAAATTTAAAAAAAAAAGGAAAATGAATAAAAAGAATGGTACCAAAATTATAAATAAACTTCGAATATTTTTTACCAAGTTAAATAAATGGTAGTAACGGCAACTAATAAGCCCTCTCCGAAGAAAGCGGAGAGAAATTCGTAAACAGTGGTACAATACTAATATTTGTGGAATTTAATTTTTTTAACGATTTTTTTTTCTTGGAATCTAATAAAACAAGGATTTATTAAAAAAAAATAATATTAAATAAACAATTTACTGTATCTTAATAGTAAAACTGATAAATGAATTAATCCTAATTAAGCTCTCCCTGTCAGCTGGATTTAGAAAGAAAAACAATAACAGTTACCCATAAAATAAAGATGAGATAAAAAAAAGCTTTTAAAAAAATTAAAAAGCTTAAATAAAGTTACAATAAAAAAATTTTTTTTTTTTGTTTTATTAACTAATTTTAAATAATATAAAAACTTACATTAATAAATATATATATAAATATAATAATAATATATAAATATAATATATAAATAAATAATAGTATAATAATATATATATATATATATATAATAAAAATATAATATATAAATATAAATATTAATATATATATATAAATTATAATATATATATATAATAATATATATATAATATATTATTATATATTATTAATATATATATAATATATATAATATAATTATATTATATATATATATATATATATAGGAACTTTCCCCTGTAAAAGGATGTTAACCGATGTATATCGAACGAGCGGCATGTATCGTATTTTTTTTTCGATTATTTCAAGGCAAATATTTAGGTGCGTTAAGGTTGCCAATAGTTTTTTTGATTTTTTTAAAGTAAAGGAAAATCCAGATTAAATCGCCAAGATGTCAAAGAGTAAGGGTCTCTCGCCCTCAGCGGGGGACGACGGGGGGACTTTCGTCCCCCCTCTGTCCCACCGTCGGCTCGAGCCCTTAATAAATAAATAAAAAAAAAATGAAATACAAAATTAACATATAAAAATTAACAATAATATAAAAAGCCAAACATTGTGGCAACTTTTTCTCTTCTCCTATTGGAGTTTAAGTTAACACGTGCACAGTGGTATGGTTTAGACGATTAGGGTTCAAGCGAATTTTCGAATAATAATAAATAAGTATTCCAAAGTAATTTTATTTCCCACCTCCAATAATATAAATATATAATATATATAGATATAAAATATATATAATTAATATATATATATAAAAATAATAAATTAATATAATATATATATATAATATATATAATATTATATATAATAATATATAATATTTAATTATATATATATACCGTATATAATATATTACTATAATATAAATATAATAAATAAAATATATATATATATAATATAAATATATATATATATAGTATATATATAATAAATATATAAATAAATAATATAAATATATATATAAATATATAATATATATATGTTTATATTTATATAGTATTATTATATAAAATATGATAATATAATAATAATATTATAATAAATAATATATATAGTATAATAATATAATATATAATATATAGTATATAAATATATGAGAAGAGAGAGAGAGAGAGAGAGAGAGAGGAGCTACGAGAAGTAAAAAAGTTGCGCAGTCGCTAAATGATAAATAGTATTAATGTAATATAAAAAAAACATCAAACTATAATATATATATATACTTATATTAATATATATATAATATATAATATATAGTATATATATATGATATATATATTAATATTATATATATATATAATATATACAGGGTGGTCTCAGCGAATACGTAAACAGCTGTAGGTATCGCTGAAGTATTGCGGTATGTGACAAAAATTTTTCTAAATAAACCCTGTGTCTTTAATTAGCTCTACAGGTGGAACAGTTACAGTTTATTTTTGTGCGCATGCGCAGTAGTCCAAATGAGCGAAACTATGGTTTTTTTGAATGGAATGGTATATTTATTTATTCAGATTTTGAAATGTTAACAAGATACGAAATTATACATTAATTACTGAAGACACTTTTACCTACAAGCTCGATATCCTTACAGGGCGCTATCCCGGTTCCAAAATCATTAGAAATCGAACTATACTTGCGATGAATATGACGAACACACATAACTATATATTAACGCAATACCGTACGGGTAATTGAAGGAACATACGAACCTAAGTCCACCTTCGGACATCTACGTATGAAGTAAATGAACCAAAAAAAAAATCTGGGTGCTTAAGAAACCAAAATCGTGTGAAACAAACATAGAATACAATGTAATGTTGGATATAGTGAAACGACCATGCTCGCGAGTGATACTCAGACGACGAAGGAAAACGAAGCACATGGAATGAATTGTAACATAGCAAAAAATAGAGATCTTGAAGTGGAGCTAAACCGTGAATTCCCATCACATTTGACAATGAAAATACGAAGTTTCGACCATGGCTCGTTTTTCAAGTTGTCTGAGGTACACATCGCGAGGGCATGTCGTTTCACAATTACCAAAACGGTTACAAAGTATGCATAAATGTTGGTTTCACGATTTGGGTTCTAAATACTAAATTACTATCAACGTAATGTCCGAAAGGGTTAACTTGGTTCGTAGTTCCTATCATTCCATAAACGGTATGTGCGTTAAAATATAAGGTATGGATGGTTTCGTTACAACCAAAGATAGGGCGTTCAATGTTTTGAAAACGTGGGATGAGCGGTTGTAAGGTATACACTGTACGGTAAAAGTGGGTCTTCGAGTACATTTTAATGGTGAATAATTATCGTACGCTACGATTTTTCCAAATCTGCGAAAAAACAATTATACCATGTCCGATTCAAGAAAAACATAGTTCCGCGTCATTTGGACTACTACGCGCTGATGGCGCGAACACGGAAATAAAGCTAGTAAGACTGTATCCACCTCGATAGAGCTAAATTAAAGACTACAAGGTTATAATATATAGAAAATTTAGTCACTCAGTAACGATTATTATTTCACGCGATACACAGCTGTTACGTATTCGCTGAGAAAACCAATTTTGATAAAATTTGAATATATACTAGTAATATAAAGGGTGGCGAGTAAGGATACTATGAGTCAAATTATGAAGGGGGGCCTAGTGGGTAATGATTGAGGAGAATATACTACGAGGTGAATATATAAGTATAAAAATAATGATATAAATTACTATATACTATACTCATAATAATAAATAACAATAGTATATATATAATACATAATATATATATGATATTTAACCATATATATATACAAAATATTATTTCACGATATATATATACATATATAATAGTAAAAATATATATAAATATATATAATAACCTATATGTATAAATAAATAAAATATCACATATATCATATAATATTATATATATAAAATACTAGATTAATAATAGTAAATAAGTAATATAAGAATATATTCAAAAGTGTGTATTCTTTACACTGACCCAAGATAATACAAGATAGTGTAATAGATACTATTAATATATATATTATAGTATATATATATATATATACTATACGTAGGATATTAACAATACCCATAACTAATATATATATAGTTCGAGGCTGGTCGGGCGGGATGATGTGAGCTATTCTATTTTTACTCGCGTACTCTCCATTTGGGAGGTGGGTGACCCTCATCTCCCCTGATATAAAGAGAAAACAATAGCAAAACAACCCAAATAACAAAATATTACATCATCAAACATGGTGACGTCATTCCATGGCTCTCCTGATTGAGCCCTCAAGTTAGACGCCGTACAAATACATGTGCAGAACATAGCAGTGAATGCTAAGAATAAAAAAAATATAAACGAGCCAACTTGAAATGCAGACCGTAAATGCAAATAAAGTAGATGAAGCTAAAGTGTTGTGATTTTTTTTTTTTTTTTTTTTTTAGAAAAAAATCAGTTTTTGATCTTTTTGATTTTTTTTACTTTTTTTATTTTTTCAGATTCGTGACGTCAGGCGAAATATAATTTGTAAACAAACTTTTTTTTAAGTTTTTATAGTATTATTTTTAAAGTAATTATTTGAAAAGGATCTTTCATACTTGGCATGCAAAAAGGAAAAACAGAAAAAATAAGTAACTGAGAAATAAAAAAAAATTTGATACTAACGTAAATTTTACTTTGGAATTAGCAATAGAAACATTCGATAAAATAGGCGCTACCGGCTCTGCAAAGCTGGCAGATGGGCCTACGAGGACTCCCATTCGAAATTGAGTAAATAGACCAATAGCAGCGAGTGCTACTGATAAAACCCAACACTAACACCTAGAGCTCATCAATAAATATACTAAAAGTAATGCCAAACTAGGGGCTATTACCAGTGAAGGAAATCAATCAAACTAAAGGTAACATCGAAACTACTTTAAAAATACGCCCGGATAAACTTGGAAATACTGGATAAGTATAATGATTAAAATAAAACTAAACTAGGGCCTTATTTTCACTTACAATTAGAGATATTAAAAATATTTTACTATTAAAAATATTTTATAAGAAAAAAAAAGTTTTCTGCTCGACTCCACGGACCTGGTAAAAGGTGCAGCTCTGCCTTTTAAAAGTATTTTTCATCATTTGAAAATTTGTACAGCTGTCAGAATTGAAATTACAGATATACATCTATAAAAGATATTGTGGAATGGGAAATCAAGATCCCTAAAAGCAATGTTTCCATTGTATATAAAAGACATTTTGCATGCTGTGATTACCTAGGTTATTCTAAAGGTGTACCTGTTTTTATGAACTCTGGCGAATTAGTTTGTATATGTTAACAAGCTGAAGCATGGGTCAGAGAAAGATTTAAATCCTATAGTATTTTAAACCAATGAAGCACAGTCATCACCAGAGGTGAAGAGAACGATTGTGATTAACTTACTTTAACATTTTCTAAACATCTGTTCACGAATACTTTGAATATTGGAATATGGCAAAGGTCTAAAGATACTAGATTATTTTAATCAATATGATAACGTCGTTCATTGACTCACATTGACCCTCTGTGACGTCATAGAAAAGGGGCCGGGCTTGTCGGTAAACGGGGCCTGTTACTACTTATTTATACAGTGGAATTCCGATATTCGTCCACGCCAATATTCTTCTGTTTTGAAATTCGTCTTGTTTTTCCTTTGAAATTTTTGTTTGATATTCGCCCGCCAAAAAGTTCAGCAATCGTCCTCCGTCGTGATCGGCCACGTCCGTATGGTCGCAGTTCGGTTCAGTCCTCAACTTTTGATATCAAACCAGTGCGCGCAATTAAACTCATGATATTTACGCATTCACGAAGAGTAAATCCTCTTTAATATTAAAGCAATTAATAAGTACAATGGTTAATATTGTAATTAAAATGTATTTTGCAATGATTCCGAGAAGACGAGGTTATGGTGAATTTTTTTTTGTTAAAGAATAGTAATTGGCAAAATTCGGGGCTTGGGAACGATTAAAACCATTTTTAAGTTAATTCTTATGAGAAAAATCTTTTTATATTCGAATTCACTATAAAATAAATCGCTCGTGGACTCTGCAACATTCAATCTTCATCTATTTAAATCCCGCGTAAATATATATATATATAATAATATATATTATATAATTAGATATATATATTATATATATAATATATATATAATATATATATAATAATATATATAATATATTATATATTATAATATAATAATTTTTATAATATATTATATAATATATATATATCCTAAGAGAATTTTTTAAAAATTTTCTTCAAAAAAGAAATAATGATAGCATTATTATTCTCAAGTCTCATGTTATGATATCCTTCCTATAATGAGGCCTTGATGGTGACATCAAAGGGAAAGTTATAATGGCTTTTCGGAGCCCTGAATATAATGTATTAGAATGAGGAGGAACGTTATCTAAATAAATACCGTTCGAGATTAAATCTTATAAACGATGTTATAGTCATCGATTCCATTTCTTAATGTCTTCAAATCACTTAAAATTGATAGCTCCATTTCGACGTTCGAATGAGATACATTCTTTTATACATTATTAAATTAAATTTTGCGCATTTTTTTCCCTTTGTTTAAATGGGATATTATATTCAAGATGAAATATTTATATTATTTAGGAATCGATTGCTTAAAATTAGTCATTATTTTCTGAATTGTATTAATTTATCATATACTTTTATTGAAATAAGAATAAATAAATATATTTATCTGTCATGGTTTTAGTTATTTATTCATTTATTTATTTATTTATTTTGAATCCACTAATGTAGTCACACACATAAATGAGAATATCAATGTATAACATTTATTTTAATTCATATGTAAGTTAATTTTTATTAAAAAAAAGAATATTAAATAAATTTTATATGAGTTTATTTTAGTGTTTAAATCGTGTATGTATAGTCATTAATTGGTTTCTACCGGGAAAACGGAATCGCTATGGCCATATAAATCATCACTGCTATATACATTTATGGAACAAATTTATTGGAACATTTGTATGGTATATAATTACCTTGTCTTTTTCTTTTAAGTCTTCACTATCAATGTAAACCAAATATAACAGGTGGAGGTCATTGTCACGTGAGACTGTAAAAATAAAAATAAATTAAGAACTAATAATCAGGATAATGTAATCATTAGACAATCCATAAAAAAACTACATAAATACGTGAAACGAACTGGAGGGCAAAATGTCCATATATTTTGTGAAATATTAATTATTATTAATATATGTGATTATATATTATATAAAATATTAATTATTATTATTATTATAATTATTATTATTATATTGATTATTATCATTTAGTTAAATATATATATAATGATGGACAGAGTATATTAAGCACATGTACGAAAAGAAGTGGATGTTGGTTTTAAAATCATTATTTTACTTGTAAACCTAGAACTCATTTTGAGGCAAAGCCCGTAATCAATGTTTAGAATATATTAATAGGATATAAAATATATATTATTAATAATGAAAATATAAAATAATATATATTTTTTGCTCTACAAAAATATTATATATATCATAAGTATATATATATATATATATATAATAATAATTATATATATGTATATTTATATAGTATTATTAATATACGAATAAAAATAATAATATATATAATAATAATATATATACAATAAAATTATAATTATATAATAGTAATTATGAATGTTAAATATATTAAAACATAATAAATAAAAAAAATAGAAATGATTTACTCCTACGAATATGAATACTAATATAAAATTTTATCTATACTGAGTAATAATAATAATATATATAATATACTATATATTTTCTTATTATTAGATATAACATATATTTTAATTTTCACTAAATATAAGTAACTTTTGGTTATATTTTTGTTTTAAAATATATATTAAGAGTAGTAAGATTATCTGGGATTTTCTATTTGATATTCTTAACATACTGAATGATGATGCCCGGGTATACCTTCACTATATACTATATTATTATATTATACTAGTATATCATAGTTATTATATAATTAAAAGTATATATATATATATGTAAGTGATATGGTATTAATAGATCTAATTAATAGATTATGGTAAATATATGATATATGTACGTTATAGTTAGTGATAGAGTTAAGTTGATATATGAATGTATAAATGAGGTAATATATTAATATTAGAGGTTACACCTTAATTTAAGTTTCTCATTTTGATATTTAGTATGGAATATGGTATAGTAAATATTCATAGTATTATATTATATATATACTAATATATATATTTATAATATATTAATATTTATATATATTATTATATTATCTTTGTATATATTATATATATTTTATTATATATTATATATATATAATAATATAGTATAAAGTATATATAGCTATATCATGAAATTCATTAACTCTGTCTTTATCTGTTTTTATTCGTGTTACACACTAACCTCAATTCTTATTCACACATGTATAACTATTAAATCAACTACTTACTTACTATATAAAATCTATATATATATTCAATTACAATAAATTTTCCTTTTTAACGTCATACTTAATTTGCTGTTAATTATATACTTAATACTTTGTCCTAATTCCACTATACATAGCTTCATTTCATTTACAAACATTAGCATTATAATTAAATATTTTAATGTATTAAACATTATTTATATTAATAGTAATATATATATTATATATGATATTATATATTATATATTATATGTATATTATATATAAATATATATATATATATATATTTATACTATATTATAATAATATTATAGATTAAATATATTAATATATATATATATTATATTTAATATTTATATATATATAAATATATAAGTAGATTAATTATTAATTAATATAGTAGAAATAATATATATATACTTAATAGCTAGTTATAAGTATCATTTATATTATAATTAAATATTAAATTAATATTTAATACTAAATAATAGTATATAAATTGGTAGCATAGTATAGTTATATATATTAATATATATATATATTAATAGTTATAATATATATATATTTATATATTGTATTTAGTGTAAATACATTCAATATATATATATTATATTATAGTATAGGCCTATTATATTAATATTATATATATAGTGATATTATATATAATTAGTTAGTCACTAAAGTTTCCACTATTCTCCAAATTCAATTCATTCTATCTATTTAATTTCCCATCAACCTTCAGTTTTTACCTTATATTTTTACTTTTTATTCATTGAATATTAATATTGCTTTTAATTAACCTTATTATACTTACTTGTACTTATATAAATTCTAATATTTTTTTTATTTTTATAAAAAGTTATACTCTCATTTTCTATTTCGACAACTACATTCTCTCTCATTATTATAGTATATTAGTATATATATATAGTATATTATATAGTATAGTATATAGTATTATATATTAGTATATATATATAGTTATACTTACTAAAATAGAGATTAATCTTATATATATAGTATTGTGGTTAAATATCCTATACAATATATAAATAATAATATATAAAATCTCCCTTTTTTGTCAGATCGAAAGTGTTTATTTGTAAACATTATAGAGAATTTGAAGGTCTTCCTGACTCAATACTAAGAGCTTCTAAAGTTGAAAGACTAAGGAACCCCAACATCATTTCAATATAGTATATATATATATAGTATATATATATATATAGATATATTATATATATATATTAAATATATATATATATATATATAATATATATATATATATATATATAGTAGTATACTATATATTATATATATATATATATATATATATATATATATATATATATATATATATTAAATTTAATATACAAAAAAATGAATACAAATTACAACAAACAATAAAGTCTTTTTATAAAAAATATTTTTAAAAAAATTTTCAATATTTTTTTGTGAAATTCATTTCATTTTATTTTATTTATTTTAATTTTAATTATTATTTCGAAAATTTTTTCTTTAAAATACAATAGTTTTTTTTTTCAAAAATTATTTTTAAAATTTCCTTAAAATTTTATTTCATTTTTTCCTTTTTTAAATTTTTTTTTTACTTTATTCTTCTTCATTTTTTATATTTATTTTTCATTGCTTTAATTCTACGAAAATTATAAATTTGTACATTTTCGATTTCACAAAAAATTTCATC
>JABUQX010107914.1:0-12500 GCA_015478945.1 Trachelipus rathkii
ATTTTTTTCCCTTGGTGCCATTCAATATTTGCTAGGTGTTAACTCTGGGGAGCGATAGTAAATTATTTTAATTTTGATTAAATCACGGGCAGTAAATAAAAATTCGGAAAGTGTTAAACCTAAGTTTTACATGCTATACACAGGGGGCAACTTAAATTCTTTTATATTACACACAGTACATTTTTTATATTAAGGGTAGCTTCGAGCTTTCGTGTACGGTTACGTACACCTCCTTCGGGAGACTGAGTGGCTATTATACTGTCAAGGAATGGAAGGATTTTGGGAATGATTTTTGGTTTGGTTCTTATTTGTCGTTCTTTAATTGTTATAACTAGTATTTTGATGAAAGAATTATAAAATTTTGTAATGAATCCGAGCTATATTCACCTAATTGGTTTATTGAAGTTATTTTTATTGTAAATGGTATAACTGATTTAATATGCCTTTCTTGTTTGTGAGTATTATACTATGTGTTTTTTAATATGTTGATGTTGTTTTATGTTGTATGGTTGTTGACTTGCTATGGGGTTCTGTGTTTCTTTGGTAATGCTTTTCTAACGATGAATATTTGGGTTTTGATATTTTAATATATAATAACTTTTTAAATATTGGGTCAATATTTCTTATGGTCGTGTAATGTATTTATTTTTTTAATTCATAATATAGTATATATATATATATCATATATATTTATATATATATAAGTATAGTATAAATATATATTCATATAATATATATATATCTATATATAATATAATATATATAATATAGTATATATAATAATATTAATATATTAAATATATAAATATATATATATATATATATATATATACTATATACTATATATATATATATATACACTGGTTGTGTCAATATCGCACGTAAAGGCAATGATTTTCCGTATTCTATTATACTCAATTTGTATGTAAGCTGGTTAAATTTATTTTTAATGCTGAATTTGCCCTCGCTAAAAAAAGAACCCATCGCAAAGTTGGCACTTTCATCAATGGTGCATCAGAAAAGATTGTTTGGTAAGTTCGTGGCCTAGCACAAGAGTCATTCAGGGTCCTTAGATCCATTTTTCATTTATATGATTAAACAGGTTATTTGTAAATTCCAGTTGGCGTAAAGCTGACGTGCAGAGTGAGCATTGGACTGGGGGCCTGTCTGCCAGTCGTTTTGTCAGCTTAAAGTTTTCAAAGTATGTGGTCGGTGTTAATTTTAGAGCCATTTTATCAGTAGTATATATATATATATATATGTATATATATATATATATAGTATAATATTATATAATAATAGTATATATAGTATTATATATATATATATATATATATATATATATAATATCATATATATTATATTATATATATATGATAACTATATATATATAATAATATATAAAATATATATATATTATATTATATAATATATATATGTATATAATATATATAGATACTATTATATATATATAATATATACTATATCTATATATATATATATATATATAATATATATAGTATATATATATTATATATATATATTATATATATATATATATATATAATATATATATATAGTATATATTATATTATAATATATATATATAGATATTGATGATATATATGTATATAATATTATATATATATCCATTCACATATTTTGTATATAATATACTATATATATATATAGTAGTCCATGTCAATTTAGGCGAGAGCAAAGGAATATATTCTTCATAGTCTTGTATGTTTTTGAATTTAACTTGTTAAAATTCAGGAAAAAGTAAGATACACAATTTTTTGTTTTGCCCGAAAACATTTCTGGGCCATGAATACAGCCATCCAAAGATGGTGTCCAGGTCACCAATTATTGTGCAATTCTTTGTTTATTTTCCAGCAAAAAATTTAATGCGCTATAATTTTCTAAGTATATTGACATCTTGAGTGCATTTTTTTTGAATTTATAAGATAATGTTTTTCCATTTGCCAATTTTGAGCTCTCTTTTTTTTGAAATATATGTAAATCTTTAATTGCTGCAGCCTTTTTTTTTTTTTTTTAAATGCCAATCCCCAAAATTTTTTTTTTTTTTACTGTTGATCAGTACTATTGAGTACTACATTCCCTGAAAAGGAGAACTTCCACTTTTGAGTTTAACAGGTTATAAAAACAATAAAAATTTTCAATATATTTTACCATTTCCATTAAGACCTAGCCACATGGAGATGGATTTAACATGGTTGTGTTCTCCCCATCCCTACAGCCAGATAAATTAGACGAATAAAGAAAATACAAAGAGAAGGAAAAACAACAAAGTAAAAAGAATCACAAAAATGAAAAATAAGAAAAAGAACAACAAAGGAAAATTAGAAAAAGACGAAGGGACAACGAATCCTTGTCCCTTATCAAAGGGTGATTATTAAGTTTGTTTGTTTTTGCTCGGGAGGGTAGAAGCAAACTTTTCCTTGAGAGACAGTAAAATAATGTTAAGGGGAGAGTAAATTTATAAACTAAAATAGATGTAAACTAATGATAGTTATAAACCTTAGTACATTGAATTACCATTTTGATTAGAATTATGATTCATGATTAATTGGATTAAAAGTCAATTTTATGATTAACTTAAATTGTATTGAATTTTTGAAATTAATAAGTAAGAATTGAATTGCACAATGGAGTCTCTCAAAGGGTGTGGGAGTTTTAGGGACTTTTATTGACAAGTAATTTTTGTTTCTTCTTAAGGTCCCGGTTTATAAGCCCAAAGCAACATCTGTACTAGAAGATTTACACACCAGTACGACGAAGGAGTCCTGAGGTCAAACTTCAAAAACAAGAAGATTATCGAAGAATTTTCCCTAACCAGAAACAATGTCATCTCCTAAGGTACCTATGTGAGGTCATTCCTTGAGTTACAGAATCTTTAAAAACAGATTAAACTAGAGTTAGACATCAGAGAATGCATACATAACATATTTAAAAAGTACGGTATGCATTGGTTAGACTAAGAGAATTTTGAGTATTGTTTCTTATTAGATATTTTTACTTAAATATTAAAACGGATAATAAAGAGACAATCGATTAAATATAGAGAATTTGTTCTCAGAAATAAAATTTTGTTTGTTCTTTCTTTGCATGGTGGGGGAAGGAGGAATATCTGTTCGATGTAGAGAGAGATAGAGATATAATGCCAAGTCAATTGTATAGAAGATTTCTATAGTAGAAACATGTTTTTTGGATTCACGCCCACATTGTCGGCTAGCTATTGCTGTTCCTTATTGTATATCACATAATATATTATTATTATTGCTCGTTATATTTTAATCATACATTAATCATTATTATTGAATAATATTATATGGTATATAGTTTTTTATCATTATTATTAATTATTATTATAATTATAATATATTATATATATATATATATAATATATATATTCATATATATAATTATATATATATTATATTATATATATTATTTATATATTATTATATTAATATATATAAATAAATATCTATAAAATAAATAAAAAAATAACATTAATTTTGTAATATATCTATAATATAATATAATAAAAATATTATAATATATAGAAAAGGATTGAGGGAGTAAAAAAAGAATAGATAGATAAGAAGATATAATATTAAACAAGAATAAGAAATAACCCGACTCCAGAGTCGATTTTAGACACAGACTCCGAACTCCCGACTGCCGACTCCGATCCGATCCCTGCCTATGTACTGACACGTAAATTGTTGACAAAATTTACATATTATAATTTAAATTACGACAATAATCATAATAGTACTATAATAATTAATAAATAATAATAATAATTCATCATAATATATATAATAATCTATATATATATATATAATAATTATAATAATATAATATAATATCATAATAATATTAATTATTATTATTATTATTATTATTATTATTATTATTATATTATTTATATTATTATTATTATTATTATTTTTATTATTATTAATTATATATAATATATTATATAATATAAAATACATTATTTATACAAACGAATATACTTTTTATTAATTAACATAACACATAAATATAAAAAAATAAAATAAGATATAATACTTTATAATATAATAATAAATAATTATAAATAATAATTATAATAATAATAATATTATTTTATTAATTAATTTTTATTATTATTTTATTATTATTATTATTTTTTATTATTATTATTAATTATTTATTATTATTATATTAATATGCTATATATGATTACTATATAATAAATAAACATATCCCATATAATAATAATATAATATAATATATAATAATAATATAATAATATTCATAATCATAATAATATAAATATAATAATAATTATAATAATATATGAATAATATAATAATAATTATTTTATTATTATTTATTATTATTATTATTATATTATTATTTATTATTATTATTATTATTATTATTTATATATATAATATAATAATAATATTAATCAAATAAATATAATAATAAATAATATATAAATAATAATAATATAATAATAATAAATATTTACATTTGATAATCATAATTCTAATATATTATTCATTTTATTGTATTATCTTAAATATTATTTTATTATTATTCAACATAAAAATGAAAAAAAAATCCCATATTATTATTATTTTGTTAATACTATAATGATTATTTATTAAAATTGATGCATGATGCTTTCGGGAGGTGACTATATATAATATATATATATATATAATATATATATATATAATATATATATATATATACTTATTGATTTTGTATTTTATTATATAATGGCTAGACATAACACAGCTATTGCTATTTTACTACAATAATCATTAACAATAACAATATTGTTATTTCTATATGTATTATATATATATATATATAACAGGTGAATCCAGTTAAAACCAAAAATATCTCAATCCATATCTCAAAAACTACAACAGATACGGGGAAAGGAATACATAGATAGAATGCTGGTCAAATGTTAGTGCGGAAAAGTAAAAAAAAAAAAAAAAAAAAAAAAAATTATATCTCTAAAACTAACATAAGCTACAGCGAAGTAATACCATTTTTGGAAATCCTGGATACAATTTTAGAATAGGAAATGTAAAAAAAACAAATACACACTATATATTGATATATATCCTATAAGTATACAAATATTAGAAAGATATATATAGAGATTATTTATTGGTTACTCCAGTTAAATAACATAGACTTTTATTAATTATTAGGCTTTTATATATTCTTACTAAGATAAAGAAAACAGAGTAATAAAAAAAGGCATAGATAGAGGAATCGGGGTTCTCCGCCTTCCGGGGAACTACGGGTAGGACTATCACCCTCCGGGGAGGGTGCTCCGGAACCCCGTTCTTTGGTATTTGGGGTGTCGCGGGGTTCTCGCCCTCCCTAGGGTATGGAAAACGTCTCTCCCTGTGTTCCCCGTCGGCTCGAGCCCCCTACATTGCGTGTAATACTTTAAATAATATAATATGATATATAATATTATATATACTATATATATTATATATATATATAATATATAATATATATATATATATATATATATTATATACTCATGTCCCTGCTCTAAAAATGAGATATCGTTCTCATTTATTGTCTTTATTTTATTTTCTTTAACATTTTTTATATTTCGAAGGATTCAAAAATGTATCTTTCGCTGAGCTATTGTAGTGTTTAGATCTATATATATATATATATATATATATATTTTTTTTTTTGATTTTTTTTTTTTTTTTTTTTTTTTTTTTTTTTTTTTACGTTTCGGCAATAAATTTTAGCGCAGGATTCCAACAGATGTTTTCTTTTCTGTAAGTATGTGTTTTTTGAGATATGGATTTGAGATATTTGGGTGGTTTTAAACTGATTTAATCATATATTATCTATATATATATTATATTATATAATATATTATATTATATTATTATTTATATATATATTATATATTATATATATATATATTTTAATTTTGATATTATATTATATATTATAGGGTGATATTTGATTTAAAACCACAATATTCTCAATCTATTTCAAAAACTACAAGTAGCTACGGGAAAAGGAATACATTAGATAGGAGATCCTGGTAAATTTTAATAATTGCGGGAAATGTAAAAAAAAATAAAAAATACAATAAGCTACTAAGACGAAAAGATAAATATATCTTCGGAAACATTGATAAATTTTAGTTACGGAAATGTAAAAAAAAAAAAAAGTTAAAATAAATAATATTGGCTATTTTTTTTTTTTTTAGAGCAGGGGATATATATATATATAATATATATATATATATATATATATATACTATATATATACTATACTATATATAATAAATATATACTAGCATATATTATTTGTATAGAGATATACACCGGCAATGTAGTGGTCGAGCAGACGGGGGAAACAGGGGGTGGTCGTTTTTTCCATACCCTACCGGGGGGTTCGGAACCCGCTCTTTTGGTTTTGGGTGTCGCGAGGGTTTCTCCGCCCCTCCCGCTACGGGGTATGGAAAGACCCCCTGTGTTCCCGTCTGCTCGAGCCAACTACATTTGGCGTGTAATAAAAACTCTATATAACATATATAATATATATATATATATATTTAAATAAATAATATAAATAACTATATATATATATATATAAAAAAATAAATAATATATATATATATATATTATATATAATATAATAAAATAAATAAAATAAATAATAATAAATAAATAGAAAAGACAAGTTATTACCCACCGGAAGAAAAAAAAAAAACAACAGAGAAGATAAAAGGATCAAAAATTTTTCTTAGAAGAGTAGATAATGATATATATAGATGTTCTAGGGTCGCAATGATTTTTTTATTTATTTTTTATATATATTACCTATTTTACTGTATCTCAACAAGGAGAATATAGGTATAAGGAATTAATATAGGAAATTAAGTTAAGGATATAGAGATATAGAATAGGTCAGTAAGGTAGAAGAAAAAAATTTCATTTCAACACAAAACTAACTTATTTATATATCATAGAGGCTATTGATGAAAATTTTGTTTTGATCGAGTATCCGCTCGTTGGGCGTTAGTAACTTTTACAATATATATAGGTATATATATATATATATTAGTATTTATATATATATATACTCATAATATACATAATAATAAAATATATATATATAATATATATATATATTATTATATATATTATATATAGAGATGAGAGAGGAGAAGAGAGAGAGAGAGAGAGGGCACAGTAGCAAAAATTGCTGGGTCGCGCACTGATATATATATATATATATATATATATATATATATATAATATATATATATATTTTATTATTATATATATATTATATATAAATAATAATATATATATATATATATATATATATATGAGCTGAACTGCCGTCATGGACGCACTTAAAACAGAGGGGAGGAATTGAAGGAGACTCAGAAGAAAAGAAATTGCGAGAATGACTCAATTGGCAAGAGATAAAAGCGAAGGTTTGGAAATTTACGCCATTAAGAAAAGAATAAGTTTTCAAGATTGAATGGAAGGAATTGAAAATACTGCGGTAGTTTACAAAGTTAAATAAGTAGCCTGATTTATTGAAATTTATATTAACAATCGGATAAGAGAAAATATATACTAACATAATTATGTATGGTGAAGTCAAATTTTAAATCAAAAAATTACACTTCTATCTTTAAACACAGCATCTCATTAAAATTATACTACAATATTAGATTATATCTTCGAACTTAATGTAAGAAAATATAATTTTTTGAAATAAAAGCTACGTATTAAATTCTTGTCGAGAAAATATGATTCAGCCGGCCGAAATCGAACTATATATAAAGAGATTTCTTCGTATTGGATTGATGAATTGATTGGCTGAGTACTTCTTTTTCCTATTTTCTCTTCTCTTAGGATAATGAAGTTTTAATGGGTCTATTGTTCATATAAAGAGTTTTCCTCCGTAACATTCAGAACGGAGTCGTCGTATGGTAAGAAGGGATGATAAGCACAAAAGTGCGTCCGGTAGCCTAGCTGTTAGAGCACTCGCCAACTAAGCGAAAGACCAGGTCGTCACTGTGGAATCGTGTTTGTGTGAGCTATTCTCTCTGGCTCGATTTTTGCTCAGGACTTATAAAATTGAGGCACCACCCACAACACCAACCATCCTACATATGGCAGTCTGCCGTGAGCGTGGTAGCTACCTGTAAAAAAAAATAAAAATAAAAAAATATATAATATACCAATTTTAATATAATTATTTATTATATATATATATACTGGTTGTGGGTAGATAGATATATTTTTGCGAGTCGTACAAAAAAATTAATATATACAAATCACAGGAATTTAGCATATAATAATGATGATAGAACCACACGTGAGCGCAGCAGTTGATATAGATAATAGCATAAGTAAAACATACATCTACCTACCGATTCATTTTAGGCTTATAGAACTATCATTATAATATGGTGTGACTCTATATTTTAAATCAGTTAATTGTATCTATTAAATATGTACGATTATTATAGTGCTCGCTGTTTTATAATTCGTTAATGCCAATACTCAAGAGTCAAGTACATTTTATTTTTTAACCAGTTTTATAACCTTTATTTTATAACAAGTTAAAATAAAAAAACTTAAATTTGCATACAAATGCAAAATAAAAAAATGTAACAGTCTTTTTAATAAAATTCAATTAAGTTATTTCAAAATTATTTGTGGTGAAAAGTTTAATACAAATTGTTTTGGGAGTCGAAAGGAGTCGTATTTTATTTTATCGGACTCCCGAACCCGACTCCCAATTATGGAAAAATCGACTCACGACTCCGCTCCGACTCTTACCCTGAAACGCTCGACTCCGACTCCGACTCCGACTCCCATTAAGATATAAATATATAATATATATCTAATATTATAATATATATATATATATTTTATTATTATATATATTATATATATTATCTTTAAATATCTTTTAATTCTTTGGAAGCTCAGATATATATATATATATAAAGATTTTTAATTATACACATAATTAATAAAGTCTTGGCTCATTTAATTTCCTACGTAGGCAGAAGGGTGTAAGTTAGAAAAAGTAAAAAAGGGTCGAAAAGAAAGAGTGAGTACGAGACGATAGATTTTTAGTGAATATTGACTAACTGAGACACTGAAATAGATAAGCGTAGAGCGGGGTGAACTTGGACCCATTTAGGTATAACATTCGTCTCCGAACTCTCACTAATGCATTTTTTGGAATTTTTTTTTTTTTGTAATCCCAGAGAATATAGTCGGGCAATAAAGCAGCACAAAAAATATAATGTAATTTTAATATATAAGTTTAATTAAAGTTTGAATAACCCGAGTCAGACCGACCGTGGAGGGGTGAAGGCGGACACCATTGAGGGTGCTCGGACATCTGTTTAAATTCGTCTTTTACATTAAATTCATTTATATTTAATTTTTACTTATAATACATAATTAATATATATATATAATTCGTAATGCTATTAAAATGTCAATAATGATATATAACGCCCAATATAAAACTAAAGGTGGTCGATCATTCAACTACATAAGCCAAAATTTGACACTTTTTTGAACTCGTTTTTTTATTAAAATTTCATTTTTTAAAAAATTTCCTTAATATAAGTACTTTTTATTACATTTAAATTAATATATGTATAAAAAATGTCAATATATAACAAATACGAAAACAATGGTGGTCCGAGTCACACCTCCATCAATTTTTACGGCGGGGTGAATCGGCCCAACCAAGTTAGGCCCCGTTTTTTTGCCAATAATACTAGCTTGGCATAAAAATTTACTTATGACCGAGTTTAAAGCTACACCTACTCGAGTGTATCCAACTGAATACATTAAATCGTCCACCTTTTTCAAATTTTATAACGAAAGTTAAAAATCACATTTTTCACAAATGAATATCTTTTGAAGGACATTTTGTACCCTATAATTTCTAATTTTTTAAAAATATAAAAATTTCTAGAAATTAATATGATCTAAATAAAACTTGTAGTACTACTGCGTGGCTATAAAATGAGCGAAAAAAAATTTTTTTTTTTTTTTTTTTTTTTTTTTTATAGAACCTCCTGAAAGAGGCGGACCTGGTCACCCCACCCGACGCTACCTGGGGTTTGGAGCACATTAATCCAATCCTTTCTATTATCAGATAAATAAAAACGAAGTAGAAGGAAATATGTCAGCAGAAGGTAAATTAAAAAAATAAAAAAAGGTAAAGAGGATAAAACGGCGGTTCCTTAACAAACTTTGATGCCATGTCGGCACTATATGTGCGATCGTGATATTTCATTTGCGGCCTCGTCGCACATATTTGTGCGACACAGTGACTTCGTTTGAGGCCTCTGCACACAAATCTGTGAGACAATACATGCAATTATATATGCTCAAAAGATAGCGTGGACGCTAAGGAAACTTTTGGTATAAGTCTTGTGGCCGTCGGTGTTACGGTTCTAGTTTTACCTAACGTTTAGTTTCATATGAAAATGGGAATATATATTTATATAATATATTATATTATTATCATTATTATATTTATATATTATTATATATATATTATATATATAAATATAGCTATATATTATATATTATATAATATATATATATATATTTATATAAATTATATATATATTTATATATATATATATAATATATATTATATTATTATATATATTATATACTATATATATTATAGCTATATATATAATATATATATATATATAATATACTATATAATATATATATTATATTATATATATATATTATAATTATATATATAAATATTATATATATAATATATCTCATAAGCATAATGAATCCATGATCCCCGTCACATTGTTATCACGTGACACTTTTTGTTTTTTTTTTTTTTTTTTTTTTTTTTTTTTTTTTTATTATTTTATTATTTTACCTCTGAAATATTTATAAGTTTGCGTATTTTAGCTCTGAAATATAAAAAAACATTAGGAAATAGATGTCACAATGTATGTGCGACAGGGTCTGTCGCACACATGTGTGTGACATGGACCAATGTCGCACATATATCAACATTGCTAGTGATTAAAAAAAAAAAACATAAAATTAATATCTCTGTAAATACTTTGTACCTTTTACGAATTTCAGCTACCATATAGATTTCATTAATCATAAACTATATAAAATGCAAAAATCTTACGTGGCTCCGGAGAAGTTTTACGATTTACCTCGTGGCAGGCATTGTTAGAGAAGGAGCTACTAGACGATCCTATGCTTCCGGCACAGTGCGTTTACATCTAACTAGAGGGCAGACTCTTCAAGAAGAAGGTATATTTCATCACGATTTATATTGGGAGTAACTTCTCTATTGTGGGGGGATTCAAAACACCTACACAAGTGGTAGCAGAGAGTAGTTGTTCTTTTAGGGAAACCGACTTGCTTGCTGCTGAGTGTTTGTTAAATCGCACAGCTCGCACTGTCCATGAAGACACCATGACTGACGGGATGAATGATCTATTGGATGAAGGGAAGACAGAAGGAGAGAAGACACACAGAATGATCCGTCATCCAAACTTGAAGGGTGTAACAGTCCAGTATGCAGTTCAAACAGATGAAAATCAAAGAAGAAAGACTGAGAGTCCTGACGTGGTATACGTGGTCAGTTTTTAAGCACTATTAACAGCAAAATAATCAGTTAAATGGAAAAAATTATAACTTAATATACTTCGATGGAATTAGATAAGAAACCGAAGAGAAATGATCAAATCCGGAAAGTTATAATGGAGAAAGGGGGAGACATGGGCAGTTTCTTACTGATTTGAATTTATTGTGGGCAAGCTCAGTCCCTGGATGACGGAGGGGATGGTGGCCTTATTCGGGAAGTCACTCCAGGATCTGCTTTTGAGGCCAAACATAAGTTGCTGCAACATCAGCTGAGTATGGGTTTGTAAAAGTGCAACTTTTGGCAATGGTTCATGAAAATTAAAGAAAAGGCAAAATACGGAACCACAGAATTTGGAATAAAGCAGTAATGCATGACGAGAAGATGTGCCGTGTTCGCTTTACGATTGTTGGGGCTGTGCAAGAGAGTGCATTTCCGGAGATGAAAAAAGAAATGCCCATCGTCAGAGAAAAGTTTTTAGATAGTATGCCTGAAGTGGTAAAAATCAGAGTGGAAGATGCATTAATGGGATTAGAGATTACGCAGGGTTCATTGATTCCTTGGGAGCAATTGGTAGTCATGGTGGACAAGGTTTATAGGGGAAATACGAGAAAAGAAAATCAGGTCGTTGAAATCGTGGATTTAACAAAATCATTACAAATGTTCACTGTTCCCAATTTCCTTTCATTTTAAATTTTCCTTAGTATTCAGAAGATTTTGTTCAAAAGATCAAAAACCAAAATTTTTCCAATTTCCAAGTCGTAAGTTTTGACGTCACA
>JABUQX010107915.1:2500-17500 GCA_015478945.1 Trachelipus rathkii
AAGATGGAAGAGAATTCCACAGAACAGAAGGTGGTGGGAAAAAAAAGGAAAGCACATAGCAAACTAGCTGGAGTTACCATGTCAACACAATACTCGTGCGCAGATACAGACCCTTGTGCTAAGAAGGCGTCGTAAAGGTGGTGGTACGCCAGTGATAAGTTCCCTCGAGCACTTGCGCGCTGCGGTACCTATAGGAATAGAGATAAAGCACCACATCACGAGTCGCAAGATAGAGGGTCAAGTGGGAACTGGAAAGTACAAGAAACAGTTTATAAGCTTTTTGCCGTTGAACTCGACCCTGTCCCAAAAGCTGGTGAAACTAGAGCCCCCTCCCCAGATAAATGAGAAGCAGTACTCCATACAATGGGGATTGAAAGACCCTTGTAAGCTGGAGCACTGAGAAAAGGAGGAAAGTCTCAGCAGTCTAAACCCCAGAACTTCCAGTTCTTTTGAGGCCGCCCTAAGCAACGTTGTGACTGTGAGGTTTCAAGACATTTTTTTTGTTTCATGTTTATCCAAGGATATTTATATTCGTCAACAGGAGAGACGAGAGAACCGTGGAAAGAGATAGGAAAGTTAGAAGGTATTTGGAGAAGGAGATTTGTAGAAGTTTGGTTTTTTTTTTAAAAATTTGAAATTTCACAAAGTTTATTTCTATCCAGATCAGCGAGAATAGAACCGGAAAGATTAAGACGAGAGGCAATAGAAGTAAAAGAGGGAGTAAATTGATACGAGTTAAAGAATGAAGGGTCGAGTCACCGGAATACGAGTGGATAGAGTTAGAGTGCAGGTGAGAAGATCATTAATGAAAAGTAGAATAAGAGTTGGGGATAGAGAACCCTGAGGAACAACACTATTGACAGAAAAGAAGAAGAATTCGCCCCTTCAACAACAGCCGATATTGAGCGATTTGGAAAGAAGGCTAGACATAAGTAAGCAAAGAGAAAAAGGAGAACCCAAGGAGGGGAACTTGGGAGCAGTGACGCGTGCGCAATACTCGTCAAATGCTTTGGGGGATATGTTCAAGCACCAGCCACGCAGTCTCCCGGTAGTTCTAAGAGACGAAAACCATAACATCGGTTTAGATAGAATTATATCGCCAGTAGACTTTCGTGCAACGAGAGCCCCGTACTGGCGATCGGAATGAGTTTTCCAGATGATTTAAGAAGTGAGTTGAGAAGGGTTTCAAGATCTTAGATATACAAGGGAGAGCTACAGGGCGATAGTTAGAAGGATCAGAGCGGCTTCTTTTTCGGAATAGGTTGGACATGTGAGAGCTTCAAACACTGAGGGAAAGGTGCTAGTATTGAGAAATAGAGAATATAGTTGAGCGAGGGGCAGAAGAGATTGGCCTTTTCAGTTGGAGATTTAGCAACACAATGATCAGATCGAATAAGAGGAGGAAAGGCAGATTTTCAGAAGTTGTGGCAAGAGGCCAGAAAGATTTTCAGTAGGAGAACCAGGAGGTTAGTGCACTTTCCTTTGATGAAAGCCCGCTTTGCTTGTGAAGAGCATCCCTGCAACGATTTCTAGCTTAATGAAAATTAGCTTGAGTGATAGGAGATGCGAGAACTTTTCCACCCCCGATACGCACTGTCCCTAGCCTGAATGGCCAGAGAATAACCGATCGAACCATGGATTATGAGGAAAGAAAGATTTATGTTTTAGAAAGAATGAATGAGGAAGAAAGATTAGTGAAAGAAGGATGAACGCTGCTCAATCCCATGCAACGATTACAGCTTCCCATCCTTATCTTTTAAATGCTTTATACATCCAATCATTATTCCTTACTAGGTAGCCAATTTGCTATCATCTGCAACTTGGAAACCTTATCATTTAATGTCCCTGGTCTAAATATTTTATACATATATGAGGAACAGCCACTTGACCTAAGAAATCGTTACAGACCACAAACATGTCTCCTCATTTCCATTAATAAATACTTTTCATTTTCATTGATTAACTATTATTATTATTATTATTATTATTATTATTATTATTATTATTTATTATTTTATTATTCAATTATTATTATTATTTATTATTATTATTATTATTATTATTATTATTATTATTATTATTATTATTATTATTATAAGAGACTTAAAGAATCAAAAATTTTGATCGCTTAAATAATTTCAGGGGGTTGAACCCCCTGACCCCCCCTGTCTACAGCCTTATATATATATATATATATATATATATATATATATACTATATATATATATTATATAATATATATATATATATATATATATATATAATAATATATATATGTATTGGAATAAAAATATATTATATATACTTAAACGTTGTATTTGATATAAAGAAATTTTTTAAATATTTTTGTTTAAGTTAACGTCATTGTCATCGTCATCGGCAAAATTTGCTCTAATCCGTCATCGTCATCGTCATCGTCATCGACAAAATTTCATAATGTCCCATCACTAATATATATATATATATATATATATATATATATATTATAATATATATATATATATATATATATATATATATATATATATATATATATATATATATATATATATATATATATATATATATATATATATATATATATTTATAAAGATTTTATTCATTAATTGATTACAGATTTGTCATAATAATCTCACAAAATTGTTTTAAAATGCCATCATTCATAAAAGATTTTTATTATTAATAATGTTACAAAATCTTTAATAGAGTGTAAAATATGCCACAAAAAAATAAAACTAGGTAGTTCACCAAAAACATTTAATACAACGCCACTTCATAAACATATGGAAAATCATCACTGAAGAGAATATCTGGAAGTCAAAAATTTGGATAGTAAAAGGGAGAATCCTGTATTTTCTAGAACACTGGACACCCCAAAATAGCGAAAGATCGAAGCCGTGAAACAAGTGAGTCTTGAGGAAAATTTCTCCCCAAAAAAGATTTGGCATATCAATGACCCCAAATCACAAGCAATTCTTCAGAAAATAATAAATTTTATTGCAATGAGTAACCAGCCATTCACAATCACTGAAGAGCAGGGACTCATAGAACTTGTTGCCCATCTTCAACCAAAATATCTTATTTCTAGTAGAAAATATTTTTTGTAGAGAGATGATGTTACCAACTTCATACAGTAAATTGAGATCAGCAGTATTCGAGAAGTTATCTAAGGCTGCATCAGATTTATTTACTACAGATATATGGATAGCTAAATATTCAAACGAGTCATTTATTTCTTTAACTACTCACTGGCTTACGAGCCAGTTTGAAAAATTGGACTATGTAATGTATTCCAATTATATATATATATATTTAATTTTGGATTTTAAATTTGAATTTAATGAGTATCTTATTATCCTATATTTTGAGATATTTGAGTAAACTTTATTTCAATAATACTGTAGGTATGTAATACACTGTGTATGAATACTACACAAGGCTACCATTATATTTTGTTAAAAGAT
Source organism: Trachelipus rathkii (assembly GCA_015478945.1). Lineage (NCBI taxonomy): Eukaryota > Metazoa > Arthropoda > Malacostraca > Isopoda > Trachelipodidae > Trachelipus > Trachelipus rathkii. Next base: position 5,965 of record JABUQX010107915.1, read on the forward strand.
GGGCTATGGGTTATGTAAAATAAATCCCTTCCAGCAAATTTTTTAATTATCAAGTACATTAGTAATTCCGGTTCCGGCCGGAATTTTTCAAAATTCCGGCCGGAACCGGAACCGGAAAAAAATGTCAAATTCCGGCCGGAATTCCGGTACACCTCTAATATATATATATATATATATATATATAATTTTTAAGTATAGAAAGTTTTTATATTTTTAAAAAATGTTAGAAATTAGGGTACAAAATGTCCTTCAATAGAATTTCACTTTTGAAAAATGTGAGTTTTTTTAACTTCGTTATAAAATGAAAAATTGTGGATCGATTTTAATTATTTTTTCAGTGGATACACTCGAGTATGTTAGCTTTAAACTGGCAAAGTAAATTTTTGATCCAAACAGTATTAGTGGCAAAATTACGGGGCCTAACTTGGTCCGATTCACCCCGCCGTAAAAATTGATGGAGGGGTGACTCGGACCACCATTGTTTTTCGTATTTTACGTATTATTATTGACATTTTTATTACGTATAATTAATTTAAATATAATAAAAAGTTACTTATATTAAGTGAAATTTTTTTAAAAAAGTGAAATTTTAATAAAAAAAACGAATTCAAAAAAGTGTCAAAATTTTTGGGCGGAGAGGGGTGAATCGGACCACCTTATTTTTATTCGTATTTTATTTATCATTATTGACATTTTTATTACTTATTACGAATTTTAATATGATAAATAATTATTATATTAAGTAAAAATTAAAATATAAAATTGAATTTATACGTAAAAGACGAATTTAAACAGATGGTCCGAGTCACCCCTCAATGGTGGTCCGCTTCACCCCTCCACGGTCAGGCTGACTCAGCGTTATTCAAACTTTAATAAAACTTTTATTATTAGAATTACATTAATTTTTTTAAAATTTTTTTTTTTTTTGGGGTGGGGGGGGTGGCTTATGCTGACTATAGGGCCGTGATTTACAAAAAAAATTTTTTCCAAAAAGTGCATTAGGGGAGAGTCGGGAGACCAAGTTATGCCTAAGGTGGTCCGAGTCACCCCGCCCGACGCTAAATATAGTATTCAATTTTTTTTAAAATTCACAGATAAAAAATTTTAAATATATATATATATATATATATATATAATTATTATATTATATATAATATATATATATATATATATAATATATATATATAAATATATATAATATATATATTATATATATATATAATATATATATATATATATTGAAGTGACTCTGCTCTCCATGCAAAATTGCGGTTTAATGTTTGTAATGGGCAGGAGCGATCCTACTTTTCATGCTGAATATCTTTTTTATGATATGCACAATTGATCTGAAGGAGATGTTTTTCATTCTGAGCTAATGGATAAGTTCCTCCCCCCAAAAAAAAAAAAAAAAAAAATTAATTCAAGATTCAGACGTCTCCTAAATCATCTCATCCTTTTTAGACTGCAATAGTTTTTCTTTTTTTTTTTTTTTTTTCATTCATATTGTTTTTTCAACTAGATTTTTTCTTACCTTCATTTGGTTTGATTTTTGATTGTATCACATCCCCAGGATAGCTTACTTAAATCCTTTGATGTTATTTCAGATCTCCTCTCTTGGCATGAAATAAAGCTTTGCTCTAATCATAAAAGCATTAGAATAAAGAATTAGATCAAAAGAACATCTGTGAAGTGAAAGATTTTAGAAAGAAATAGAAAAGGAAATCCAAATATTAGACAAAAGAACCGTCAATAATATTACATTAGAAATTAAAAGATTTAGATCAAAGCATCTGTGAAAGTGAGATTTTAGAGAAATGAAAAGGAATCAATATTTACAAAGAACTGGTCAATAATATTACTTAGAAATAAAGAATTAGATCAAAAGACATCTGTGAAGTGAGATTTTAGAGAAATAGAAGGAATCAATATTAGACAAAAGAACTGGTCAATAAATATTATAATGTCTAAAAATGCTGATGAATGGCTTAAAAGTCAAGTGCTCATACATAAACGGTTTTTGGTTAAACTTTTTTCATAATTTTATAAATAGGAATGGTGAATTTAGATCATGGCTTTTCCAACTGTTTTTTTTTTGCTTGTGTAACCCCTGAGTCCTAAATTTACATATGTGGACCCACCTTATACTTATAGGCTATGAATATTTCTGGGATTAAATATAGCTATATTTTATTTTAGTTAGTAAAAGCCATTAATCCAATGAATTTAAAGAATAACATTAATTTTCTTTATTATTGATTATTATTAATTATTATTAATTAATCAGCCTCCTCGTACTCTCCATAGACTGGGGGCAGGGTACACTAATATGCACACAAAACAGAATAGTTAGGTAGTATTATGCATGATCTAAGTCAACAAAGGAAGCCCCCCTCCCCCGCATCTCTAAATACCATGAAGTGCCAGAACCATTGCAAAATCCACCTGAAGCTTTTAAATCACTGTGGCATATAATCAAGGTGTCAGGGTTCATATCCTGGCACAGGCCCGCAACCATACCACTTTCACAAAACATGCCATTCACTCCTATTATGCAGCATTAATACTAACTAGCTAAATTTTAACATTCCTTTTCTTCATATACTCCACTGCTGACGTTAATCCACTTTTTCTATGGTCTCCCAGACAGTCGATTCCTAACACAACTCCTCTATACAACCGATTAACCTATCAACTACCATCCACCCATCCTCTTTTCAATTGACCAAACACGCTGTAATAACCCATCCATATGCAAATTAAAATAAGCAAGGAGATGTGGCACATCCCTAACCTCCTTCGCTATTAGTATAAAATCAATACTATTTCACTCCAATTTATTCTTAACACACTTCATTATCATCATAATATATTAGTAGTAATACATGAGAATACGAACTATTGCAGAAACACAAAACCACAAAAAATGATAACAAGAACGGAGAACAGAGAGACTTCAAAGGGTGCCGCGCGAGTGAAGAAAAGGTCATGTTGGTTTCCTATAGGCTATAGGCTTATATCCTAATAGGACAGTTGGTGCCCAACCCGTAGCCCGCGGGCAACATGTTGCTCGCGTACCGTTCTAATGTGGCTCGCGACTCGCGTATTCAGATTTATCACGTTTATTAAAAATTAAATAGTTTTAGAAATTATATATATATATATATATATATATATATATATATATATATATATATATATATATATATATATATATATATATATATATATATATATTATATATATATTTGTTTTTATATTATATATATATATATATATATTATATAATATATATATATATATATATATGTATATATATATATATATATATATATCTATCTATTGCTTAAATATTTTACAAAAAATATATATATATATATATAGTATATATATATATAATATATATATATATATATTATATATATATATATATAATATATATATATATATATATATATATATATAATATATATATCATATAATCTGCAAATCTTCTGCCCTTAGGAACTATGGGGAGTCTTGTGTGGTACCGCTTGACATATCTAAGGCTTCTGACAGGGTATGACACGCATCGCTACTCTCTAAGCTACCTTCCTTTGAATTTCCTCCTTCGCTTTGCTTACTCTTGTCTAGTTTTCTTTCAGATCGTTCCATTTCAACTCTTGTTGATGGAGCAACCTCTTTCTCCTTTCTTGTTAATTGTGGTGTTCCTCAGGGTTCTGTTTTATCTCCACCTTTATTCCTACTTTTCTTTAACGGTCTTCTTAGCTGGACTTCTAACTTTGTTCACTCTTATGCTGCTGAGTCAACTCTCTATTCCTCTACTCATTTCAAATGTGCTCCCTTGTTTGTATCTTGAGTTGCCTCTCGTCTACAGTTTTCAAATTCAATTCTTGCCGATGTGGTCGGAATTTCTCAGTGGGCTAACCGCATTCTTTGTGAATTCAAATCTTTAAAAACTCAACTTCTTCATATCTTCCCTCTTAAACACCTCCCAACCTTCCCTATCCCCCTTCGACGGCTCCATAATGTCTGCAACTGTAAACACATAAATATTCTTGGACTGAACATAAATTGAATTGTCTTGGAGACCTCATATCAATCGGTTGCTAAAATGGTCTCTATGAAGCTGAGACTCTGTTCAGAATTACGTGAATTTTTTTCCTGGCTCAGTTTACTCCAGATATATAAGAGTCTTGTTCGCCCCTGTATTGAATAATGTTATCACATTTGGGGTGGATCCGGTTCCACCCTCCTTTTGGATAGTGTTGAGGCTAAGGCTAAGAGACTAATAAACTGTCCAATACTTTCTAATTCCCTTGACCCTCTTTCTCTGCGAGTTGATATTGGTGCCCAATCTCTTTTATATAGGTATTACAACGGCAGGTGCTCGAGACAATTGATCTCCCACATTCCTCAACCACTGCGTCGCCCTCGTAAAACAAGAGGTGCCTTACTCTCACATGACTATTGTGTGAATATTGGATACTCAAGGTTTACTCATTGTGGTGCCTCCTTCTTTCCAGCCACATTTGTTTTGTTGAACTAATTGCCCTCATCCATTTTTCCTGCAGTATTCAATCTTCCTCTCTTTAAGTCTCGCGTCTACGCCCACCTGAGGGAATTGCATTAGACAAGGGACTGGGTGAATTTACTTTCCTTTATGTTTTTTTCTTTTCATTCTTTTTTGTATTTTTGTTTTGCCCCCTCCTTTGGAAAAGGGCCCTGTCCGTGAATGGTGGCATCGTATATATATATATATATATATATATATATATATATATAATAAATATATAAAAAATTATAGATTATATTATAATATATATATTTATATATATATATATATATATATTATATATATATTATATATATAATATATTATATATAATTATATATTATAATATATATATATATATATATATATATAAAAATTACTGATTAATTAGTGGTCGTCCTATTGTGTGGCTCGCCAAAATTTTAAATTTTTAATTTGCTCGCGATAGACTAAATATAGGATATAGGCTATAGGATATAGGCTATAGGTTATAGAATATAGGCTATAGGCTATATAATAGGCTTATATATTCTAGCTTCTAGGCACGTGGCCGACCTATTATTGTAAGAATACAGCCGGTCTTAGGTGTCTATTCCTGCGGTTAATTGGGTACGGGGAAGTCGATTGGTGTATAATTAGAAGGTGCTAGGATGTTCCTTCTATGAGTTATTACCCACCCGCCCTTTTCTAGCCTTTCTAGCCTGACATATCCTACATCATAGAATACATCGGTATTAGTGTCTACTCCTAGGTTATAAGGTACGGGGAGTCGATTGGTATACATTAGAAGGTGCTAGGGTGGTTCCTTCTATGAGTTAGTATCCCCCACCCCCCTTTTCTAGCCACCTGTGCTAAAATTTTTGTTTCTTGAGCTATGAAGCCGAGCTCGGTGTTGTCTAGTATGTTTTGAGGTATGCCGAGTCGATTGCCGCTATTGCCGAGCGTGGCGTTTCAGCCGTTGCGTTTTTAGAACGCACCAACATGCGTTTTTCGTAGATGGCGTACCCTTCGTCAAAAACCTATCATGACGGGTGTCAAACAGGGGTAGAATGTCTCAAAAATAAGATTCCCGTAGTTACTTTCCCGAACGCCAGAGTCCCCATGGCCCCAGCCGGGGGTCATTTATGGGTCAAGAAATGAGACAAAATGACATATCTTAGCAAAAGAGGTGTTAGAGTCATCGTATCTTCTTCAAACTTGGTATGTCTTCCTTATATGTTGCAACATTATTGTATCCAATGTTTCAAGTCGCTACGTCAAAGGGGGTGGGGCCCCCGCCCCCCTTAAATTTTAAAAATGGACTTAGAAAGCTGAAATTTGGTGAGTGTATAGAAGAGAATAAATGAAATAGAATGGCTATGTTAAATTATTTGGCGAACCATATGGGGCCGGAGCCGGAGCTGGTGGTTGCGGTGCCAGAATGGAATTCTGGCTCCAGCTACATATTAGAACAAATGAGGTGTCTACATTTATGTTTTCAACGGTGTAGAATTCATTTTTGAGGGTTTCAGAACCCCAAAATGAGTTCGAGACCCCCTCTTGAAGGGGGGTCCCCCTGAAAAAAGAAGAAAAGCTTAGAAGAAGACGAAAGAAGATGGATGTAGGAAAAGAAGAAGAAGGAAAAAGAAGAAGGTCTCGCATGGCGGTTCAAATGCTTGATTGTATGTGTAGGTACCGACACCGGTGTGGAACCGGTGCGGTGCCGAATTAGTAAAAATGTACTTAACATCTTGATATTAGTGTACTTATATATGTTTTTAATAACATAGATCTCATTTTTTGAGGTTTCCCAAAACTCTCAAATGAGTCTGAGAACCCCTCTTCAGGGGTTTCTACTGAAAAAAGAAGAAAAAGCGGTGAGGAAGATGCATTATGCTGAATCACGGTTTCAACTCTCTAAACGATCGCAGGGTTGGCAAGACCGAACGCGAGGTTGCCCCGCGCCCGCAGGCGCGCCCCGGCCCGGAAACGACGCGAGCGCCCGCAGGCGCAATATTACTGCGCGAACGCTAAATATATTTCGTAGTTGTAACGTTAATATACACTTTTTTTAATAAAAATGTTTACATTACTTTGTATTTTCTTTTCAAGTAATCCGTTTTCTGTACTATGAAACAGTTATTTTATTTTATACTTAAACTTTCTTAATTTTTATTTATACAAAACCCTTGTTCACTGTTAAATTTTTGTAATAAAAACATATTTTTTTCTACCTTAAAGCTATAACTCAATAAGGCAGTAGCGCAAATAGCCCCAGAGGGCCCCTCCCTTCACCCTGGCTATGCGCTATGTCTTTACTGCTTTATTGTCTTACTGTAGGGTTTTACTGTTTCAAGTCCTATCCGAAACACACATTCTGGTGGAAAAAATAACTTCATTAAACTTTAAAATTTTTCCAGGTTGTGTCAACATAACAGGATCACTTTTATGCATTCATAGTTAATAAATAATTATAATAGATACATAAATATTTTTAAATATATATATTATATATATATATATATATATATATATATATATATATATATAGAGAGAGAGAGAGAGAGGAAATGAAAAGTCTTTTTACTTATGATGAAAAAATTTTATTAAACAATTAGTATATTAGTAAAATTTACAAAATGCGTTTACATGTATAAATAAAACTTTCACCTCCAGCCGCAAACATCCTGATGGTCCCCATATGGAAATGTAACATATTCCCCAGATATCTCATTTCTTATAGTTGTTATTATATAAGTTATTAACCTCTTCTTTGAATGTTCATCAAGATCTTGATCGGTTAAAGCACGTATCTTAGAAGAAATTTTTAGATGGATAGGGAGTGGTATCTTCATTTTAAATCGTTCCACATTGACTATAAATGTTTTAAACACATTGCTTGTTTCCATAATTTTCTCTATATGTCCATCTAATATAGGTATCATATTATTATACTTTAATGTTATATCGAAGTATGTAATCTCGTGTCCCTCTTTCTTAGCAGCTGATGCTCTTACTCTGTAACCATAGACATCATCAGATGCATATACAATGCGGATTTTTGATGGATCACGTGGAGTGTAAGGATGCCTAGTCGAAAAATCTGAATTATAATTGACACATGTATACCAGGTTTTTAAAATAAACCAGCACCTTTGAATATATGTTATAACTCCCATAGCTATACCTTTTTAAATGTATTACAAAACACAGCTATGGTTACGATGGTTGGTTCTCAACTGAATATCATATTCACAGGTTTGTAACCAACAACCTTTAAATTCGCGACGTCATAAACATGAATTTTCCTGAAAACTTTATCTTTTCAGCTTTATATACAATGTGAAATTTTATGAATCATTAACTTTTACATTTCTGTATACATTTAACTCTGGAGATATATATATATATATATATATATATATATATATATATATTTAAAGAATATATAAATAATGTTGTATATATATTTAAATTGAGAAAGTTTTTATATATCTATAGAGATATATAAAAATATATATAGTATATATATATATATATATATATATATATATATATATATAGGATAGTAAAATCAAGTTATTTCATTTTAATGCATTTATTACATAATTAGAAACTATATAGTCATTTACATACAAATTTTTAGCATCAAATATATTTACAAATTCATTAAAACACATATTTTTTAAAAAAACATATAATGAAATAAATACAATAAACTCCACATAAATTAGAGTATGATGGCTGAACAGGGTAAGACATAGTTTTTATATAATTTACATTATTATATTTAAAAAATGAAAGGATATATTGATTATTCAATATAAATTTTAAATCCAAAGAATCAATCAGATGAACAATGCCATTTTTATCCCTATAAACAGAAATCCAGTGTCCTCCTGTTGTAATGTGGCGATGTGAAGTGTTGAACACGAAACCGGTATCCTTCTCTAGTTTTACAGATCCTACTTCGTTAATAGCGAAGACTCCTATAAATCGAGGTTCGTTTTTAAACACAGTTTTTATTTCTTCTTCATTCATCTTTAATAATTCAAAATAACGTTGCGTACTCTGTCAATTTCAATGAGCTGAGGGTGTTCCAGATAAACCAGGACAGTGATTGGTGATTGTAGACTTCCACTAAAGGAGAGACTTAACCCTAATGTCCCCTTTCTTAAAATATTTAAATGATTAGCGTTACAAGCTGAAAGGTCAGCGGTGAGATCGTAAGCATATAAATTACTATTCTTAGCGTATTCTTCAAGATCTATCCCTGTCCCGCTGTCATTGCATGAAACAGTGTTAGCTATTAGATCGTAAAAAGGTCGTGAACATAGAGATTGCGATCCATTGTATAACATTTCATAGTCCCGCCCGTAAGGTTGACCGTTTACATGTAGACTGATGCCTCTAAGTCCAAAAGGGGTGAATTTATAGGCTGATTTTTTATAATTCCCTGAGTATGCTTCATGTTCAACAATGCCTATTATTACTTTCTGAGGCAGATTACCATTCACAATGTTGGGGATATTGATACTCGATAATCCCTGTGTAAAGTTAAACAACTTTGTTTCCACTCGTTTGATAGGATACTTTGCTGTAGTATTCAAGAGAGATTTTTCGATTTCCAAATGTCTCTGGGGTAGTAATTTCACTTTTCTAACATAGAGATAGGCTTCTAGCAACTTGTAAACAGGTTCAGGACATACAGCCGTAGCAGTAGGTTTACTTTTTATTTTAAGAGCGAATTTAGGATTTGAACGGGTTAAACGAATTCTAGTATCTACAGCTGGTAGAATAAGTCTTTCTTGAGAGAAGATGTCACCGTTTAAACGTCCGTAAAATTCATATGTGTTCCTTGTGGTTTTACCAGCTTTATCTATATGTGCAGCCTCATCTTTGAAACTATAAAAACCGCAAGACTGGAGATGAGACTGTTTAGCATCGTCGGAATAATTTAATAAATGTTCTATATAACTTCTATAAGGATAATTTGCAGCTGATGCACCTAATGAAGTTTCATTGAGATACACTTCAATCTGATTAAAACAGGTATACAGGAAATTGGATTCTGTGTATACTATGTGATCGTCAGATGATGGAAGGTCTGTACCATCGGGTTTTGTCAGTTTCGTCTTCAGATATAAAAACACGTTGGATGGATCTAAATACTGATCCGAAGTACCTGGTATATTGAACTCTAGAGGGACATCGGTGTTGGTAATTGAATGTATGGGGTTGATGCTGATGAAATTGGTTTCAGTTACACTAATCTGGGTGGGGTTCATCGAGAAGAGATCCAGTTCACTCTTACAACAGTCTGGACTAGAAGGATGGAGGAAATGCATCTTGTATGTAGGGGTGCTGACCGTATAATGAACGGATCGAGGATTTAGTTTTTCTTATATTCGGTCACAGTATGATGATGATGATGATTATGTAAAAGATGCCAGTTAGTAATTAAATAGCAAATACATCATTGCATTTTTTCTTTTGAGGTCTTTTAGTCTTAACCTTTTTCTTAACGCATATTTTCATACGTTTTTTACCTTGACCCGTCATTTTGCGTCTTATTTTTCGCTTTACATCATCCAGCATCTCATCTGAAACATCTGTAATTCGCCTTTTTAGGGACTCGCGAGGGTTAGCTCCTGATGCTATATCCTGTAACGTATGCATCCCTGTTCGTATAGCTTTTTTACCTATATATTCACCTCCTCTTCTAAATAGAGGCATTGCACTTCTCCATAATTTAGAGAAAAATCCACCCAGTCCATACCCTCTTTGTAATTTTGTTCCAACGAATACCCTATCGTTATACATTATTAACGGAGCTTCTATCAGGCACTATCTTTACACTGTGAGAGTAAGTTAATGAATGAATAAATATAACTAACTACATCACTTATATATAATCTTACACTATCCTTATTTCTAGAAGGTTTTCTAACAGCATATATGGAAGATTTTCTACTCTGTTAAAAAAATAGTCCATCATGTTATAGTTAAAGTGTCTGTTTCTTTCTAATATGAACTTTACACAATAGTGTTCCGTCTGTGAATGGATACGGTCTACCTTCGACATCCTTTATATGCATTCTCACAGACCCTAAATGTGAACAACTGAGAGGTAAGTAATGAACATTAGGAAAAGATATAACCTTTCCTTTTTTAGGAAAATGAACCACCCTTAATAAGGGGGCTTTAGTATTCCCTACATACTGATGGTCAACTATATCTGTATAAACGTAAGCCATCCCTTGATCTTGTAACATCTCTGAAGGAATGCATATATAATTGAGAGATATGTCTGAGTCATTAAGACTGTTGTTTAGAGTATGGGCAGGTTCATTATTTCCACTATGTCTATTTAGAACAGTAGAATGTTCTACTACAGCTTTGTGTTCATATACACATTTCCGAAACCAGTCTGAACGTTTAAGGATAAACATTTCAGGGTCTCTCAAATTCATTCCAGTTATTGATCTTAAAGTGATTAATACCCTGTCTTCTCCGGGGTGGTTATTAATAATGTATATTAAATCTTTACATATCTTACTTACAGCAAACTGGGTGTTTAAATAGCTGTGGATGTCATGGATTGAACGGTAATATCCTCGTTTTAACACAAATTTTTCATAGAAATATTCCAAACCTTTAATTGTCACACGTTTTAAATCGGTTGTGTTTTTTATTTTTAATACAGATTTAACATAATCTGCAACTCTATACACCATTATCCAATGACGTGCCTGAGGGAGATTTTCAATATTTGCATCTAATATCATTTCGCACAGTCCTACCTCATAGAGATCTCTGTTAAGTTGGATAGGATTCATTAACTCGGTTGTAAAATCTGAGACTTTATTATCAGGATGTAGATCCAAAGATGCCGAAGATGGCAGAGTTAAATAGAAATGATCTACACTCTCCATGATTACGATGACTAATGATTAATGTTTCGTGATTTCACTAGCTTTTATATATGAATTAAACTTGTTAGGG
>JABUQX010107915.1:27500-30000 GCA_015478945.1 Trachelipus rathkii
ACAATCCAATCAAATCATCCATCTCGTTTCCGTTCTTGATCATTTCACCTTTAATTTCAGCTATACCTACAGATTTTCCATTCTTCAACTCTCTCACTCTACATTACCTCCTCCTTACTAAGGACCTCATCCCCAAATACCTATTCATTCTGCAACATCAAACCACCACACATTCACTATCACCTCTTCATTACTGCAATGTTATGCAGAGATTTCCGAAGTGTTCCCACCACAGCTCTTACGTCACATTCATTTTAACTCAGTTACTAAAGCACATCCCTATTCATTAATTATATGCAGATTCCTTTCATTCCTTTTTCTATATAGTATATATAATATATATATATTATTTATAGTATTATATATATATATATATTATATATATAATTATATAGTATATATATATATATATATATATATTGGATACAGCAAGTGTTGTTTTAACTAGAGGATGTAAGCTTCAATTCAAGAAAGTTGAACCAGATGTAACGGACTAAAAGAGTAGACGGAGGAAAAAATAACGGAACTTATTCGGTGCGTTAACATGAAAGAAAAAGTAACAAGTCCGTTACTCCGTTACTCAAAAACTAATTCCTTAGTAACGGAATAAAGGGTCGAGCCCACCTCTGTATTTATATATATATTATATATATATAATATATATATATATATATATATAAGTATATTATATATATATATATATTATTTATCAATATAATATTATAATAATTTTTATTTCATTAATAAAATAATCTATTGATCAATTAATATTTTTAATGGCATATTTGTAGAAATACGCACTGTTGACTACCGAGGTCTTACACCTAACCCTAACCTAACCTAACCAACCTACCTAACTAACCTAATTAACCTAACTTACTTAACGCTAAAATTAATTTTCATATTATACCCAGTTTGTGATCAGGACAACTTAGGAGGTTATGGAATACGGCCTAGGCCTTGTGAGGTGGTTGAATATATCCTCACTAGTTTACAGTACAGTATCGACAAATATGCCATATATATATATATATAATATATAATAGTGTATATATAATATATATATTATCTATTATATATTTATATATATTATTATATATAATATATATAGTAATATATATACTATATATAATATAATATATATATATATATATATATATATATATTAGTGATGGCACCGGATGTCAAAATTTGACTGTTTGCGAATGTGGAATGCGGATGCGGATGCGGATACTTAAGAGGATGAGATGCGGAATGCGGATGCGATCGGATCTTAAAGTAGATGAGCGCTGCGGATGCGGATGTTTACTCTTTTGAAGTTGAATTATATATATATAGTATATATATATATATATATATATATATATATATTATATATATATCTATATATATAGTATATATATATAATATATATTATATATATATATATATATAGATATATATACTATATATATATATATATATATATACTTTACAGTTGTACACCCACACTCACGGGCAGAGCCCTTTCAAGGAGGGGGTGTTTGCACACACATCAGATATTCATCAACTAACGCAAACTACGCAGATGAGAACAGACGCCGGCTTTAAAGTGGAAGAGATAAATTCGCAGGAAACCAGAAGATGGAAGAGAATTTCTCAGAACAGAGGTGGCAGAAAGAAGGAAGCACCGCAGCGACTAGCTGGAGGTACCAATATCAACACAAAACTCACATGCCGACACAGCACCCCCTTGTGGCTACGAGGGTCCGTAAAGGTGGTGGTACGCGAGTGATAAGCCCCCTCGAGCATCTGCCGCTGCGGTACCTATAGAAACGAGATAAAGCACCAACATCGCGCAGTAAAGATAGAGAGTCAAGTGAACTGGAAGTGCAGAACAGTTTATAGGCCTTTTTGCCCTTTGGCCTCGACCCTATCCAAAAGCCGGGGTGAAACCAAGCCCCCTGATATGAGAGCAGTACTCGCTACACGGCGGATGAGGCCCTTGGTATAGCTTGGAGCCACAGAAGAAGCACGGAATAAAACGGCTCGCAGGCCCGAAAACAGAACTTCAGTTTCTTTGAGGCCGCCCTACAGCACCGTTGTGATGTGAGGTTCCAAACATTTTTTTTGTTTATGTTGAAGCCAAGGATGGTTTATATTGTCAACAGGAGAGACGACAGAGAACCGTTTAAAGAGATAGGAAAGTTAGAAGGTGTATTAGGAGGAGATTTGTAGAAGTTGGGTTTTTTTTAAAGAATTGAATTTCACAAAGGTGAGAACGATCCCCGACAACCGGAAATTCCATCCAGATCAGCGAGAATAGAAATCGGAAAAGATTAAGACGAGAGGCAATTTCTAGAAGTAAAAAGAGGGAGCAGAATTGAATGAGTTGAAGAATGAAGGTTCGAGTCATCGGCATAACGAGTGGATAAGTTAGATGTGCAGGGAGAAGATCATTAACGAAAAGTAGGAATAAAGTAGGAGATAAACAGAACCCTGAAGGAACACCACTTTTGAC
>JABUQX010107916.1:7500-17345 GCA_015478945.1 Trachelipus rathkii
CGTGGCTGCACCGCCACCGAGCCTCCCCCTAGGAGGGACAACAGGGCACAACATGGCTGCACCGCCACCGAGCCAACCCCTAGGAGGGACAACAGGACCCCTCCATCTTTTTATTATAATGGTATTCCACCTGGAACCACGCCTATGCCTAACCACCCTTATCCTTACCCCGGAGCGTGGCCTGGATATCCTTATATGCCTCAATCGAGTGGAGTTCCTTTCTACCCATCCAATTTGTTTTCAACTGCTTTTCCAGAAGTGCCTGAAGGGTTAAAATTATTCGGTAAGAATTTAAAGACCAAGATTTGGCAAGGCATTAGCTACGAGGATTTCATAACAACCTTGCATGAGAAGCTTAATGCTTTAGGTAATTTAAATGAAAGCCAAAAGATTTCATTTGCTAAATCCATAATATCTTCTAGCTTTAGAACGGTGAGAGCGCGCTGTTACCTGAAGAGACTCAAGGCTTCTCAGATTTAAAAACTAGAAAACTTCTTATCTCAATTAAAGAATTTTCCTACAGCCAGGATTAGTGCACTGTTTCGATCTCTGGTTACAGTTCATCGAATACAAGAAAGAGATTCTATCTTAGACTTTATTCTAGAATTAAAAAGAATAAACTCTGGAGATACCAAGAATCAAATTGCATGATCTTGACCAAGAGGCGGTGTATACATCTAAGCAGATAAACATCATGGTTACAGCCAAGATTTTACAAAATGTCTGAGAGGAGGGATGGTGAGAGATTAAAAGAGAAAATACTCCAGGTATTCGATGCAGATTTGAATTTAACTGAATTGTTGGAAAAGCTGTCTCAAATTTCTAAAGGAGCTTTATTAAAGACTGGCCCTAAAAAGCAAATGGAGTTTCGTACCACCAAGGTGTTTTTTGCCAAAGAGGATCCTGAAGATAGACAGAGATTTGAATACAACAATTCTTATAGGAAGAATAAGGAGTCTTTCCACAAACCGAGGTATGAAGATAGGAAAAGGAGGAGGTGAAGATCGAGATTACCACCTTTCGAAAGAAAAAGAGAGGAGGAATTGAACCAGCTAACGCCTTTCGAAAGAAGAGAAGAGGCGAGGTCAGAATACGTCCACGGAAAGACAGTGGAATCATAATGAATGACCGATCAAAAACTGAAGGAACACCACGTTTCTGTTTTTTCTTGCTTGCGAGGCTTTAGGTCATTCTTCACGAGCCTGTCGATGGGGTTACCTTTTTGCCAATTCTGTAGAACATATCACAAGATGGGTTCGCAACCTAATTGAAAAGAAGCCCCTCCATGGAGGCCTACTCCAGGAGAAGACCAAATGTTCATCCCATTCAATAGTAAAGTTGATATGGAGAAAGGTGTGAAGGCCCAGAAACAAGGGCGCTTCAGTATAGATAAGCGAGGGCCCAGGACCTTCTCCAGGAGAAAGGAAGAGTATAAACCCCCAGATGGAAAGGGGAGGAAGAACACCAGAGCCTATGTGGCTGACAGCCAATTAAGAGACTCTTAAGTAAGCGAAGAAGAAGAAGAAGAGGAAAGATAGAACTGTAGAGAGAACCTTCCCCATTCCGACGAAAAGATAGAGAAAAGAAAATTTTTGGCAAGTGGCAAAGACAGGAGAATATAGGAAAAACATGATAGATGGGTATTTAGCAGAAAGAGATAAAACAGTAGCTAGTACATTTTTTCAGGAAAGTGTTGAAAAACCATACAAACTGGGACACCATTTCTATACTAATGTCCATCTTACTCCCTCAATAGGTAATAGGGAGGCTAAGGCATACGTCTTACTGACTCCGGAAGTAGTATCCAGCCTTGCTCACGCCTAAGCGGTTAAAGAGTTAGAAAGAAGGTAATTTCAAAGTACCTCTTCAAAAGACAGATCTCATAGTGCAAGGGGTGGATAATAATCAGACCAAGTTGAGAGGAGAAGTGCAGTTGTATCTCCGCATGCATGAAAGATATTACCTCACTACTTTTCAAGTGAGCGAAGTAAAAGGTGAACCTAGTTGGGATGTACTGTTAGGTAATAACATTTTAGCTAATTTACCCATAACTCTAAATTTATTTTCTTCTAAAATGTCCATCAAAGAAGGTAAGGAGGTGGACATTCCCGTCTTTGCCAAACATGGTTTGTATTTAATTAGGGAGTATACAGATGGGAATCTCAGACGAGTAAGAGACCCCACTCTGTCCGGAAAACATCCGCCCAGGCAACAGTTGCCTAAAGAGAAAAGAATTAGTTGGGATTCGAACCAAACCTTTACTAACCAGTCAGTTATGGACGGTTGCTTCCAAAAGGAAAGGGGGGCAGCCCTGTCAGTCAAACCCTCATACAGGCAGCAAGTGCCTAGAGGAAGAGAAGAGAGAATTGCATCAAACGGAACAGCTCAAACCAAGTCAGACCAAGTGATATGGAGAACAGGGTGGGAGACGAAAGAGACTCGACCCTCCACTCATCACAGTGCTGAGCACAGAGGAGCTAAGCCGAAATATAAGCACATTTCTTCTAATGTAAAGGAAAATTTGAGTCAAACTGAAAAGTTACAGGTTTCAACGAGCCCTAACCATACCAAAGGTGGTTATTTGATGATCGATGAAGAAATCAGGATTGACTTAAGAGTGATTGAAAATACTTTTTTGCCAGCACAGTCGTCTGGACATTTGAAAGTTAGGCCCGAAACTCAAGATGATTTCGAACTGGAGAGAAAGTGTATAATGACACCAGCTCTTACCAGAGGCCCCTTGTATATAGCTAATACGGTGAGTCCCGTGCGTGAGAATACAGTCATACTCAATTATATAAACTTGAGTGATCAACATGTTTATTTGAAAAAAGGACTGTGTCTAGGGAAAAGTTATCCAATAATTAGTGAACATGCTGAATTAGGCCCAGACAAAAGAGGATGCCAGCAAATAGCTTCAGCCAATGTAGCCACATGCTCCAAAGGTCTTTCCAAGACGGAGCTAAGGCAAGTGTATAGAGAAATCATTGAAGCAAAAATGTCAAAAGAAGATGCCGAGAATAGTGTTTTAGAGAAACCAGAGTATTTGGAAGATCTTCTCGAGCTTTTGATGGAGTTTCATGATGTATTGGCACTCGATGAAGATGCTGTTCCTGTCTGCCCGCTTCAGAAATTTGAAATTGAATTACTCCCCAATGCCCCTAAGGTTATTTTTCGTAAACAATATCGTTTACCACATAGGTACTTACAGGACATAGATGATTTTACGGATGCGGCATTGCGCAAGGGATACATCAAGGCTTGTTACAGCCCACACAGCTCACCATTCCTAGTAGTAGCGAAGAAGAACAGTACAACCCCTCGCGTTTGTATCGATTATAGGTACCTCAACTCCTACAGCGTGCAAGACGTGTTCCCGTTGCCGAGCATAGAAGAGATTTTCACCTCGCTAGGGGGCAATACAGACTTCTCAAGTATATATTTGATCGACGCTTATAACTCGCTCGAAGTCGAACAGGAAACGCAAAAGCTGATAGCATTCCGAACTAGAAAAGGCCTGTTTAGCCCCACTCGACTGATGTTTGGGCATAAGAACGCACCTTCGGTCTATGCTCGCGTAATGATCATGGCCTTAAATCACCTCCTAAGACCAGTTGCACAATTGTACCTTGATGACGTCCTAGTGCTAGGCAAAAATGTAACAGAACACTTTCAAAATTTGAGGAAAGTGCTTACCGCTTTTAGAGAAAACAAGTTGAGGGTAAAACTGTCTAAGTGTAGCTTCTTACAATCATCGGTTTTGTATCTAGGTTTTAAGATAGGAAGGGACGGAGATCTCTTTTTGGATCCGGCGAAGGTGGAAACGATGAAAGAGTTTCATCCCCTCTACAGATGTTAAAGAGACAGAGTATTCTTTGGTTTCTTTCTCTTAATACTACTTCTTAATAGAGAACTTCGCAGTCGTTGCACAGCCCCTTTATGATCTGGGTAAGAAAGATGTCCCATTTATTTGGACGAAAAAGCAGCAAGAGGCTTTTGACACGCTAAAAGATAAGTTAGTGGTACAGCCACAGTTAACATTCCCTGATTATAGCAAAGAATTCTTCGTGAATACTGATGCTTGTAATAACGGCATTGGAGGCGTGTTGTACCAGCTCACAGATGATGGAAAAGAGAAACCTCTTTCCTTCGTTTCACGCGTACTCAGAGGCAGTGAGAAGAACTACGATACGATCGAAAAAGAGTGCTTGGCCGTGGTGTTCTGCTTACAGAAGTTTAAGAACACCGTCTTCGGCATAAAGGTGACCATCATCACAGAAAAATCAGCCTCTTTGTTTTCATCTTCCGTAATAAGCTTAACAGACTTTGGTCGACTAGCTAGATGGAACTTATTCGTAAATAGCTTCTCCCCCACCATCGTTTATAAAAAGGGTAAAAGACCATTTCCTCCAGATTATTTGAGTAGACATCCGGCACCTAACGTTTTCTTTTTTATTAAAAATTGATCAAAAATAAAGGTAATTTACCTCGAACAGATTTTGTGTTAACATAGGAAACCTCATAAAAGAACAGGAAAAGTGTCCAAGGTTAGGTAATTAATTACAATGGGCTAAATCAGACCCAAAAAAACCTATCCACCCATTTTAGCCAAAGAGGTGTCTTGTATTTTGCTACCCGCAAACGAACTAACTGTGCCTTTGGGTCCCCTGACAGTATGATATAAAAGCCACGTGATTGATCATTGCCACGCTTCAGCTAGGCAGCAGACACATGAAGGACAGTTGAGAACAGAAAGGGTGGAAAGAAAAGTACGTTTTCCCCCACCTTTCAGGGAACAAACAAAAGAATATTGTAATCAATGTGTGTCTTGCGCTAGAACTAAGGGTCCCAAACCTCCATCAGCGGAGATCAATAGATGGCCTTTGCCCTATACACCTTTTTCACGCGTTCATGTTGACAGTATGGAAACTCCCCGTGTACAAGAATCAAGGAGCCCAATATATACTAATATATGTTTTGACGCGTTACGTTGAGTTAGTGCCTTGTAAGACTAGGTCAAGTAAAGAGTTTGCCCGAGCGTTGCAGAACTTGTGCAAGGCTTGGAGGATACAAAAGGCGGAAATTCTGAATTACAAAACATCCCAGAACGGAGTAGTTGAAAGGATAAACTCCAACATTGAGTCTTTCCTACGACACTATGTGAAAGACAACCATAAAGATTGGGATAAGTACCTTAGTTTTGCCCAAATCGCTATTATTCCGCTTATAATCGATCCATCGGATCCTCTCTTCATTTCCTATTGCAGGGTTATATAAAGAGAGTTCCCTTATGAAATGCCCAGATAATGAATATCCCAAATTTAATTGTAACAAGGCGGAGAAAAAGTAGGTATTTGTTTTCAGATGAATCGATAAGATGTGGTTGATAGAAAGGATCGAATAAACAAATTAAAAGAGATTTGGCGCTAGCAGAAGAATTTGGAGGAAGAAGAAACTCCAACTAAAGACATTGGAACAACACATAAAAAAGCCAAAGAAAAGAGAAATTTAAAATAGGAGACTAAATGTTTTCATCCAGAGATGTCAAGAAGAACCCACACATCATAGTTTCAAAAAGCTATGTCAATCCAAATTTGTAAGGGCCATACATAATGGTGAGATGTTTAAAAGGTTACGACATAAATTAATGGTAAATTTACTGTCTAAAATTAAGTTAATAAAAATTTTCTAATCCGAACAGATTCTTTTTTTTTTTCAATTTAATTGCACTGCAGAAAAGATCAAAGAGTTAAAACAGTTTAACTTTATGAATGATGAAGTTTGGTATCCCCTCAGAGCAGTTAAATAAGAAACATTGTTGAGCTCCCAAGGAAAGAAGAGGTAAGTAAGAATTGATTGAAAGATGCCCGCAAGAGAATTGATTCAAGAAATCATTCAGAAGAAGATGCTGGACTGGAAGAATATTCTAGTCCACACGAGCTCTAAGCTAGTTCGATGTGGTATTTCTTTTTCCAACTACCTCCACCACAATCACAGTCTCAGCTTGGAAATCTGTAACTAATGTTATTCACTTGCTTGGATAAACCGCCATCAACTGCATGTTTGGTTACCAACTCCATTTCCCAAATTCCTACTCCAGCCCACAACCATCTATTGATTAAGGAAATATATTCTTGAGTTTTCAGACACTCATAAGAAACAACCAGCGCCGGTGGAACCTGGAAAAGGTATATATGCAATGAAGTTGTAGAAATGAAAAAAGGTTATGCTGTAAGATTAGTATTCATATCGGGTAGATATATGTATAGCGTCCCATTGACAGTGATTTATTGATTATGATTTCACTATCTAGATTTGACTTCCAAAGAACTGCCTTCTAATCCCAATAATACAGTTCGGAGAAGAGAGTTGTTAGGATCCAAATCTTGTCACACCCATTCAACAAAAGATTTCAATTTTACCTGGTGTCAAGTCGAAGCCTAATTGAAAAGGAATGAGAAGTTTATATTGAGGCCCAAGCTGATCCCTTCGTTAATAAATAAATTAGAATTGCCTTACAACGAATTTACAATTTGATATCACATTTTCCATGAACGTTAATTACTTTCTATGAAGGCTACTATAGAATCATCACCCAAGGAAATCATCAGAGATAACAGAAAACAAGATCCGTCTTACAGATCACATCAATTGTTTACTGGTCCCAGAGATTCTACCCCCAGAGTTACGAGAAGTCAAACAAGAATGAGGGAACAAGCCCTACAACAAGCAGAGGCGAAGGACACAACGGAGACTATAGCGAAGACTCCTACCGTCCAACCTCCGCCTGTTAAATTGGATTTGAATACGATAGTTAGAGGAAATAAGACATATTATTTGCCTCCTGGCTATTAATTCGTATCGACTTTCTGTAGATTTAAGGAAAAACTCTGTAGATTTAAGAAGATATTCTTCAGATTCGAGAAGATATTCTATTGATTTAAGAAAATGTCTACGCACATTTCGCATCTTGCATTTGTATAGTTTTTTTTGTTGTTCGTTGTTTTGTTTTTTGATGAGAACTAGATTGCATTAAGAAAAACCTAGACTGGATTAAGAAATGTAGTCATTAAGATAACCGGTTTTAAAATTAAGTTCTCTAGCTTGTATTAGTTATTTTGCGCAAATACATTTATTAATGGTCAAGTTGATTAACTTCTACGCTAATTTTTTTTAATTTTTTTTAGATATAACTTTTGATCTGAACTAACCTTTAACTAAGATTAACCCTAGTCTGGATTACGTTCATTATTTATATTTCTGTTTAAACTAACATTTAATTTAGATTAACTTTAGATTCATCAGTTATATTTCTGCTTATTTTTTTTTTTTTACAAAATAAATTTTAAAGAATACGTTTCACTCCAACGCATTTTTTTAAAATAAAAAATACTATAAAATAGAAAAAGTAAAAAACTTTTCCATAAAGAAAAAAAATAAGAAACAAGTAACTTTTAATAATTTTAAGGAAAAATAATTAACTTTGTATTAAGAATTATGCCTTAACCCCTAGCTTATAAAAATAAGTAATTAACTAGTATACAATAATTAATATTAAAAATTAAAATTCACAAGTAGTTAGTAGTATGTAGCATTCGAATATAAGAAACTAATAGTTCGTAAGATGTAAATGCTTTGTTTTAAGTAACCATTAATTTCCGATGTTCAAAATTAATTAAGTATGATTAGGCGACCTTTAACTATTACAAGAATACAGAAAAGTATAAAGTATTTCAATATGGCTAAAATATTTCAGAAATGATGTTCGGAAAGGTGATCTTGTTTCTACTCACCATCATACCGACATGTCGAAATATTCTACTAAAAGAAAATAAAGAAACAAAGATTTTGCCTGGCTTAGTTTTATATCGCAAGGGTGAAGTAAGTTTCATCGAAGGATACCTTGACTTAATATCTGCCTTAGAAATGTCCACTCAGACATTAAATATTAAAACTATTTGTCAGACAATCTAAGCTAGTAAAATAACACCAAGAGTCATTACCTACCCCAACTTTCAGAGCCACATTTCTGAATGTTTCAACCACCCAAAGGGCTTCATCAATGGGAATTTAAACTGATGACCATGTCGAAGTAAAAGTTCTAGCCCTTAGAAATTAAATGAAGTAAAGGTGAGTTACCGTGGATCACAGCACGATGCAAAAAAGATGGCGAGCTTTTGACCTTCGAAGGAGACGTCCTTAACACTTCTTTTTGGTACGACTAAGGCCTACAGATAAACAGCGTTAAACTACTACCAGAAAGAAAATTAACATCTAGGAATTATGCTTGCCACTTCAAATTTACTAATAACCGAAGTTAAAAGAGCAATTAAAGGCATGACTAATGACTAATGTTTTCCAGCTATGGCCTCACGGATGCGCTTTCAGCTTCTGCTTAATTTCCAGTTCAAAGAAACCCTATTTCACCTAGGAAAGAATATACACATTTCTTCTCTAATCTCCTCATTCTGATCATGTTTTATTCAACTTTTTATTCTCACGTTGCTCTACCTAATATTTCTTTTGTTTCTATTTACTTAACTAAGATTTTTTTGAAAGGAAATACATTGGAGGAAGAAACAAGGATAGATTAAATATTAAGTCATGCAATCCCATTTTCCCGTATTTCCCACAGATCAAATTCATCCGAATACATTGGAGGAAGGAAACTTCAGGAACTATTTTTCGTTCCATCGCAGTCTTGTTATTGCGTAAATTTTTGTTTGGATCCAACAAGAACATACGCTTTGTAGGAAATGCATACCGAAAGGTTTGTCGAACCCGGCTAGAGAAACATCCCACTTCAAGAACCATTCCAACATCTAATGTTCGAATCCAACTAGCACCCTGAAGATGCGCCTTCGGATAATACTTTTCGTATCCTCATTCTCTGGCCACGTTTCTTCCCAACCACAATTCAGAAGTTTGATTTTAGCTTCCGAAGACGCTCCTATGCCCCTTCCTAACCCTCTCGACGGCTATAATACTTCATCTGAAGATCATGTGACATATGCAAATTGAATCAAGTCTTCTAAGTCAATGACTCTTTTGCAAAAGGGTTTTCTTTAAATGGTAATTTAAATGTTCAAATTGTTCTCCTGACTTTAGAAATTTAAACAGAACGATTAAAAACGTTTTCTCTAAAATTTGAATATTTTCACGTTCTTCCCTACGACTAATATTCAACCTTTTCACCACTACAAGGAATATTCTTACCGCGTGTTTTGGTTTTGTTTCCGACCATCTCCTTTTTGACGGCGCAACACAGCCGCATTCTCTTCTTTGAAGAAGGAAATCTTGTTCTAATATTTCCGTACTATGCTTGGATTTGTATTTGTATAAATTTAATGGAAGATATTATTATTTTGGATTAAATTTTCATCACAGTATCCGGAGCCATGTACTTACAAACAGTGAGGATATTGTAGTACAGTGTCGTATTAGCCGGTACCTGATTCTAAAGGTGTTAACCAGAATAAATAGTAAACACAACACCTGTGTGGTTGACTCATTATTGGTGATAGGCTACTCCGATATATATAGCTTAGGATAATTAAATAACAATAAATAATAATGTATTTAAATATACAATTTAATTTTAAATTATTATATAAATTTATATATATATTAACAAATATTATATAAGTTATATTTTTTAATTATTATTAAAATTTATTTATATTTATTTTGGCAATGAGGAATGGAAAGGAAGTGACAAAGGAAGACAAACACCTGAAGCTAGTGCCATATGTATATTCAGATACGTTTCCGGCGCTTAAAGCTAAGCGCTTTATGTCAATTCGCTATAAGTAACTTAAAAAATATAAATGAACAATTTCTATAAT
>JABUQX010107917.1:0-5000 GCA_015478945.1 Trachelipus rathkii
GGTAAAAATTTTTTACCGAAGGAAACTGTAAAAAAAAAAAAAAAAAAAAAAAAAAAAACCCTGCCTTTAAAAAATACAGGAAATTGAAAAAGGGCAATACATTTTTGGAATCCTTGTAAAAATTGGTTAGGAAAATGTTAAAAGAATAAAATAATTGTTAGGAGCTGGGTTTTTAAAAAAGAAAATAAAAAAATTATTTTTTTTTTTGGGGGGGGATGCTGGGACATAGGTTTTAATGGTATATATAGATAATTTCTTTGAAGATTATTACACGGTATTGTAGGGGGTTTCGATGACGGGGAACATTTTGTGGGGACCGTTTTCCATACCAAGTAGGGGGGGCGGAGGAACCCCCGCACACCCAAATACCAAAGGGGGGTTCCGGAGACCTTGCCCGGAGGGGGTGGGAAATAGGTCCAACCCCTAGTTCCCCGGAAGGCCGAGAGGACCCGACTCCTGCCATCGGTGCGGTAGTTAAAAAAGGTATTCGTTTAGTTAAAAAAAACAAAAACAAATAACTTTACCAGAAAGATCTAATTTATTTTAACGATAACGATAAAAAATTTCTCTAAATTGGCTTGTCTTACCTCATATACTCGTATAATTCATTAACCAATATAATTTTTATTTTTTTACCCAAATCGTCATTGCCGAAGAATGGGTGATCTGAGAATTTTTGCACTTATTGCATCTAATATAGTATTTGTTATTTATGTTTTTTTTTGTACGCAACAATATATTTGACAATCTCACATAATCTCCTGTTTTATTATATGCATTCTTGGAGAAAATCCTTAATTTAATAACATATTCGTTTCCTGATTATTTAAAAATATGTCAGTTTCATCTACGAGTTTAAAAGCTTACGCCACGGTTAGGCTATGCTAACACTAGTGCTAACTAACAACAAGTCAATAAGCATTTAATAATAATTCTTAAACCGCAAATTTTTAAATTCGATGTGGAGTTTTAAAAAAATGGGAAAAGAAGTGTTTTGTTTTTTTATAAATTATTAAAATAATAATAGTTGGCTTATAGAAGGAATTAATGTATTTATCCCTCTAAAAGTTAATAAATTCGGATTTTTTTAAAATTTCCCAATAAGCAATTTTTTTTTTTTTTTCGAGTAGTAATGATCAGGGGAATAGCCATTAGTATATATATATATTACCATTTATTAGCAATTTTTACTATTATTAATATTATTAAGAAAATAGATGAGCTTTGGATGAAGGTAAGATTTACATATATATTTATATAAAACTATATATTACAATTTTGACTTTCTATTAATATTCTTACAAGATATTATACTCTATGTGCTCAAAGGGCCAAAACCCTCCCTCAGAACCCCACTCTTGTCAAATTATTATATCAAAATTTTTATTTTAATGGATAAGTTAGTAATATGTAGTGTCCATCGGCAGAATTAACTCTTTTTTTTTGATTGATTGATTACACAATGTTACAAAAAAAAATTTTTTTTTTGTTTGTTCTGATTTTTTATTGTTTTTTATTCAGTTTTTATGCAGATTCCAAATATGTTCTTTTAGTTTTTCTCTAGAATCGACACTTTTTGTGTTACGATCGGCGCAGGAAAGTTATTTTTGCATTTATTTTGATATTTATGGTTGTTACCATTACAAAATTTTTATTGTTTTTTTGTTCTTGTTTGTCTTTTATGTCTTTTATTACTTTTCTGTTCAGATTCCAAATATGTTTTAGATTTTTCTCTAAACTCCGACCGGTTTTTTGTGTTACAGACGGCAGGAAGATTTATTGCATCTTCTTAATTTTGTAGCGGTGGTTACCGGGCATGGCATTTGTAAAAGTCAGTTGCCATTAAGTTGGGTATAGTATTCTTTTTGAAGATGATTTATTCACTCTATAGTAAATTTATATTTATTATATAAATAATATATATAGTATTTTATATTATAATATATATATATAATATAATATATACTATATATCTATATATATATATACTATATATATACTATATATATTAATATACTATATATATTAATATAATAATATAAATATCACTAAAATTATAAAAACAAAATTTCACAAAAACTTTAAAAGATATTTAAAACAAAATTTCACCAAACTTTAAAATATCTTTTGAATACACATATTTCACAAACTTTAAAACATAATATCATAAAAAAATTTCACAAAATTACAAGTAAACACAGGAATTTATATTCTTCATTTTGTGTATGTGTGTGGATATTATTAGTTCTAAGCACATTCCACCAAAATTGTGAGGGGAACCAAGTATTGGATTGCGACGACAGGCTATGCACCGGGAATTCAGACAATGAAAGGGCGATACAGGGGACCGTTGGATAGTTGCCATGATGGGTGATCTAGATGTGGGTTTTGATAAGAGTAACCAAAAATAGATTCACAGAGAAAAGCACGATCCCAGAAGAACTTTTTATAATGCAAATAGTAAGCCTTGTCTTTGGCCTTATTAAAAATTTGGATTATATTTTCTTAAAAAAATTAAATGTATCTTATCAAGCTTTAAAATCTTTTTTAAGTTTCTGTCGTAAATTTAAACTTCTCAAATAAAAAATTTTGTAATAACTTAGTACCCTATTGTGTAAGCTCATTTAAACAAACCAAAATATGCCAAAACTGAAGTAATTGCCAATAAACTCCTCAAAAAGTATCATGATATGAAAAAAATGAAAGGATTCGTTTCAGCGTAGCAAAAAAATAATATGATTCAATAAATTAATAACAGCAAAACAATTTTGTGTTACATAGTATTATATATTTATTTATTATTATTATGAGATATTATTATTATTGTTCCATATTCGTTGTTGTTTGTTGTTGTTGTTGTTGTTGTTGTTGTTGTTGTTGTTGTTGTTTGTTGTTTGTTGTTGTTGTTGTATGTTGTTGTTGTTGTTTTTCACTGTTATGTGATCTTTTGATTTTGTTGCTGTATCTTTTTATTATATTATTATTATTTTATTTATATCTATTTATTATGATTTATTGATTATATTATATCAATATCATTACTATTATCATATCATTATCATTATCATTATCATATTATACTATTTTGATTTTTTTTTTAATACCTCATATCTGTCATATCAGGATTATTATATTAACATTTATTAATTAATTGCATTAAGTATTACTCTATCTATTCATTAACATCCTCATCACATCATTATAATATTCATCATTCTCATGATTAACGCAACTCAAGATCTCCAATTCATCTTCAGAGTCTACATCTTCCACCAGTGTAAGAGGTAAATTACAGATGATTACTTATTGATTATTATTATTATCTATTTATATATTATCTTTATTATTATTATTATTGATTATTTTATAATGAAGTTACAACACATGGAAAATTTTCATTGGCTAAATAAATTTTCTTCGCCTCACCGTTTGTGCGTATTTGCAAGCGAAAATGAATCTTGAAAATCAAGATTTCGTTTTTCATTCTTTTTCTCTAAATAAAGAAATTGAAAAAAATATGATTCATTTTATAATTACAAAACCAATTATTAATTTTTTTTTCTTCCTTTTTCCCTTTTTATTTTTCTGTTTATT
The DNA here is from genome assembly GCA_015478945.1 of Trachelipus rathkii. NCBI lineage: Eukaryota > Metazoa > Arthropoda > Malacostraca > Isopoda > Trachelipodidae > Trachelipus > Trachelipus rathkii. The sequence goes on from JABUQX010107917.1 coordinate 3,595, forward strand.
TATTTCCTTATTCTTTCTATTTTTTGTTTAAGGGATTTGTAGATATTTGCTCGACATCTTTGCTATAGTTCAGAAACTGTTGAAACTGGGATCCTCAAAAGTATCATCAAATGGATAAGAAATAGTATTAAAGGGAAATATACTTTAAAAGTGTATTGAATCTGTATGTAAACTATGTAGATATTATATTATAATAGATATATTATAATATATAAATAATTACTATTTACTAGTATATATATATATATTATATACTTATATAATAATATATATATATGGTTCGACCATCGTGGAAGTGTGGGACTCAGGGAAACCAGAGGGGAGCGAAATACAGAGGGAACCAGCAAGAGAGAGAGAAGGAGATTGGAAAGGAAGAAGAATAAGGAAGGGCGAATTATTGAAGAGATGAAGTCCAATCTGGAAATTATTGAAGATTTGATTGGAATATTTTTAAGAGAAAGAGAAAAGAACGGAAATAAAGGGTGTTTGATTATTTGTCGTTGTATTCGAAAATTTCAAGGAAGAGAAAAATTACGATTTTGGGATTGCAACGAAGGAAATTTGGAGGAGTTAAAATTATTTCATTTGTAATCTGGGTTGGGGGAGCAACAAAATTTTTGAGATCATTTCTTTGGCTATTTTGGATAATTAAATACAAATATTAAATTTATAAAGAAAGAAATTTAAAATCGGACACAATAGCAGGAAACAGACGCTTTCCTAGAAAATAGAGAATATGAAGATAAATTTTCCAAGTCTCTGCCAGAAAGAAAGGCTTTTCCCAGCGCAAATCCCTCTCTACCGTACTCCTACAGAAAAGGGTGGTGATATATCGTTTAAACATACTAATAATAAAACCAAGTTTCAATGATTAGATAATAAGATTTTCAAACGAATTTATTTTTCAGTGTTAAATAATTTTTAAAAAAATAGTGAGTTGTATAATAACAACCATAATTAATTGTCCATAAAACAGTGATTGTGGTGATAGTGATAATAATACCAGGTAATATTTACGTTAATAAAAATTTTTTAATATACTGAATATTTTGTAAAATAATAGTAATATATTGTGAAATATTGTAGCATAAATGTTAATTATTAAAATATAGTGCCAGTGAGTGATAGTTGTGATAATGATAGTAATGATAGTGGATAGTATTTAATAATAGTAGTGATTTATTTAATATTTGTAATATATGTTGTGGGTATGTGTAATGTATTTAGGTATGTTATTTATTTATGTATGATCTATAATATGTATATATATATGGTAATTTTTTTTAAAAAATATTTATTTAATTATATATAAAAAAAGCGCCCGATAGCTCAGTGTTAGAGCACTCGCCCAACAAAGCGAGGTTCCCAGGTTCGCAATGGTCAGGTGAGAGAATGCTAGCTATTCT
>JABUQX010107917.1:12500-15000 GCA_015478945.1 Trachelipus rathkii
TTATATTTATATAATATATATATCTAATTATATATATATTAATATCTATATTATTATAAATTATATTAAATATATATATATATATATACTAATTATATATATTATATATTAATATATATATATATTGATTAATATATTGTAATTATATATATATTAATATAATAAATATAATATAATAATATTATATAATATATAATATATTAATATATATATATATTATATATAATATTTAGTATATATATATATAGCATATATATATAATATATATATATATACTAATATTATATTATTTATATATTAATTATAATATATATATATATATTATATTATATATATTATATTATTATTATAATATAATTATTTTTTAATTATAATAAATTATATATATATAATTAATATATATATAATAATTAATATATAATATTATATATATATATATATAAAAAATTAATTTAATAAAAATATAAATAATGTAAAATATATATATATATATATATATAAATATATAATATATATATATATATATATATATATTATATATATATATATATAAATTAATATTATTAATATATTATATATATATAATAATATTAATATATATATATATTAATATAATATTAATATAATATATATTATATATATATAGTATATTATATATATTATAATATCATTGACACATCTCATTTATCCCAGAATCTGAGGGGCTGAGGTGCGTCGCCATGCGCCGGTAAATACAGAAAAGGAGTAAAATGAATATGATGCAAGTTAAAATGAAAGCTCACCTAGCGTCTATTAACCTTAGTTTCTCACCTATATCTTTTATATATATATACTCACTTCTAATAGTAGGAATGCTTGTCGCAGTTACGAAAATTCACCTTGGGTTTCATCAGGGATGTCAGACGTATACCCTACACTGATAGGGTCATCTCGTTCACAATAGCAAAGTTCATGACTAGTTACATTCTCACAACTATATCTCCCTCCCACAAACCCTTTCATTCACTCTCTATTAGAGGCTACCTTATCCTAGCTCATAACTCAGATTCGCACTTCTCTCTTCTGTAGTGCTGCTCTGTCTTCACCTTAAGCATTTCTATTGTGTATCTCTCACGCCCCTGTGTTTGCATGGCTTTACTCGCGGAGGCCCACTGCGACGCACTCTCACCCAATAACTAGCATCTCGTAACAAGAGCGATCGTTGAATTATACCTATCATTACTTCAATTTTCACATAACCACATAACCATGCTCTATGTTATACTCTGCGCTTTTTCAATTATTTTAGATTTCCTTTATTACTTTATTACTTTATTACTTTTACTTTTTATCTTTATAACTTTATTACTTTCTTACTTTATTACTTTATTACTTTATTACTTTATTACTTTATTACTTTATTACTTTATTACTTTATTACTTTATTACTTTATTACTTTATTGCCTTTTTACTTTATTACTTTATTACTTTATTACTTTATTACTTTATTACTTTATTACTTTATTACTTTATTACTTTATTACTTTATTACTTTATTACTTTATTACTTTATTACTTTATTACTTTATTACTTTATTACTTTATTACTTTATTACTTTATTACTTTATTACTTTATTACTTTATTACTTTATTACTTTATTACTTTATTACTTTATTACTTTATTACTTTATTACTTTATTACTTTATTACTTTATTACTTTATTACTTTATTACTTTATTACTTTATTACTTTATTACTTTATTACTTTATTACTTTATTACTTTATTACTTTATTACTTTATTACTTTATTACTTTATTACTTTCTTACTTTATTACTTTATTACTTTATTACTTTATTACTTTATTACTTTATTACTTTATTACTTTATTACTTTATTACTTTATTACTTTATTACTTTATTACTTTATTACTTTATTACTTTATTACTTTATTACTTTATTACTTTATTACTTTATTACTTTATTACTTTATTACTTTATTACTTTATTACTTTATTACTTTATTACTTTATTACTTTATTACTTTATTACTTTATTACTTTATTACTTTATTACTTTATTACTTTATTACTTTATTACTTTATTACTTTATTACTTTATTACTTTATTACTTTATTACTTTATTACTTTATTACTTTATTACTTTATTACTTTATTACTTTATTACTTTATTACTTTATTACTTTATTACTTTATTACTTTATTACTTTATTACTTTATTACTTTATTACTTTATTACTTTATTACTTTATTACTTTATTACTTTATTACTTTATTACTTTATTACTTTATTACTTTATTACTTTATTACTTTATTACTTTATTACTTTATTACTTTATTACTTTATTACTTTATTACTTTATTACTTTATTACTTTATTACTTTATTACTTTATTACTTTATTACTTTATTACTTTATTACTTTATTACTTTATTACTTTATTACTTTATTACTTTATTACTTTATTACTTTATTACTTTATTACTTTATTAC
>JABUQX010107917.1:20000-27500 GCA_015478945.1 Trachelipus rathkii
ATTATTTTATTACAACTAGGATAATTCATCAGTAATTTATTATTTATTCTTTTATAAATATTTTTATTATTTCTTTTTTTATTTTTGCATTAATACTTGTTGATTATTAATTGTTAATATTATTAATTATTATTACTTAATTATTATTATTATTCTTACTTATTATTATTATTATTATTATTATTTATTATTATTCATTATTAGTTACTTATTCATTCATTATTCCATTTTTATCTATTTTTGCCATTCATTTCTTATTATTATTATCTATTAATTATCTTTCATAATCTCATTTTTGATTCTTATTATTATTAGGTATTATTAGTATTATTATTATTATTATTATTATTATTATTATTATTATTATTATTATTAATTGGTCATCCCAATTTCATTCTTAATAGTGTATTATTATTCACCGGTCTGAGTAATTAATATTAATTGTTTTTTCTTTTTATTTTTTTCCTGTTTATTTATTATTATTATTATCTTTATTATTATTATTGTTATTCTTATTATTATTATTTATTATTATTATTATTATTATTATTATTAACTTATTATTATTATTATTATCTATATTATTATTATTATTATTATTCTTATTATTATTATTATTATTAAATTATTATTATTTTTATACTACTGTATTATATAATCTGTAATAATTTGCATGTTTATCATCCTTATAACATGTTAGTTTTAGTTTATTAGCTGTTGCTCTTATTAATTATTATTATTATTATTATTAAAAGTAATTTCATTATTATTATTATTTTTTTACTTCGTAAAATTATCATTATCTTTATTAATTATTATTATTATTATACTTATTATTATATTATTATTAGCTACATTGTATTATTATTATTGTTATAGTTTGACATCACACTCAAACCATTTTTATTATTATTATTATTTTTATTATTATTCCATATTATTCATTTTTATTTTATTATTATTGTTATTTTATTGGTTTTTTATTATTATTTATTTTATTATTTTATTAATATTATTGATTATTATTTAATTATTATTATTATTATTATTATTATAATATTTCATTTTCTTGTATATTATATATTCCATTGTGGTATGTGTGATTTGGTTATCTCCATTATTCATCATATTATTATCACACTCTATTATTTGATTTTATTATTTTTCCTGGCCCGTTCGTTTTCAGATGGTATAGTAAACGATGACATCCCCTATGTTAGCTTGGCGAGCCCGTTATATGGGCTTCTTTCTGCGACTCTCGTGACCCTCATTTTAACCATAATTGTATGTTGAGTTAACTTATTATATGTAGAAAGACATAACTATTTTGCTCATTAAATATTATATGTCAAGCTACCCATACAAGTATTTTGTGATTTGATATTTTTTATTATTATTATTTATTATTAATTTCAATCTACAGTGTGATGATTATTTTCATATTTATTATTTCTCGAGCTTTTTTTCGTCTTTTTCTTCTTCACAGCGCCAGTTCAGCCTATTCACTGTACTTTTATTATTATCACAGAAGGCTCTTATTCATGTTATTATATAATATATTGAATATTATTTTTATTAGTTAGAATTACTTATTATGTAGATAATTTTATTATTTATTTTATTATATTTCTCAGTGCATAATATTTTAGTATAAGCAGAAATTAATATGTTACCCTTTCCATTTGTAATCAACATCATCTTTATTTCGTAAATTAATTTATGTTTAATTTATAATTATTTTTTTTATTATTATTTCAGTGATTTTATTATTATTAATTATTTGTAACTTTTTTTATATTATTTTTTTTTAGATGTATTAATTAAATTCTTATTAGTTTGGTTATTTATTATTATACTCATTACTTACTTTGATAACTAATGTTATCGAATTTATTATTTAAATTTTATTAATTATTAAATTAAATTATTCAAATATGAATTATTTTGTGATTATTGAAAAATTTAATTAGCAATAAATAATAATATAGTTCAAATAGGCCATTATATAAGTTAATTAGTTTTAAGTAGTTAATATATATATGATAGTCTATTAGATTTATATAATATAGTTATTATATAATAAAATAATATAGTATATATTATATAATATATTATATATATATATATAAGTAAGTATTTAAGTATTATAAGATTATATGTAAGTATAGTAGCGAGTTGTACATTAAGTAGTTAATATATCTAATTTTTTATTAATTATTTATTATTTATTGAAATATTTAATTAATATATTTATTCTAATATTTGTGTAGTTTAATTATTATTTCTATTATTTATTTATATTTATATTTAATTTATATTTATTTAGAAGAATATAATATTTAGGTATATCTGAACCTTTAATATTTATTTATAAATAAAGTAAAATTTAAAATTAATACTTTTTATTTGTATATATTTATACGTTTAGTTATTATTTAATTTATATATATATTATAATTATTATATATATTATTAATTTATATATTTATATTATATATATTATATATATATTATAATTTTAATTATATTTATATAATAATATTATATAATATTATATATATATATTATCTAATTATATATATTAATTATTATTATTATTTATAATTTATTTAATTTTATATATATTTAATAATTATATATATATATATATATATATTATATATATATATATAAGATATATTTTATACAATTTATATATAATTATTATTATTATATATATTATAATATATATATATAAAATTTATATATATATATATATTATTATATTTTGTTTATATTATATAATAATTTTATATTATATTATAATATATATCTATTATAATTATATATAATATTATTAAATTTTATATATATATATATTATTATATATTATGAATAGTTATATTTATATTTATTATATTTATTTATATATATATATTATTATATTCAGTTATAGTTTATTTTAAAAAATTGTTTGTTTGAAATCAATAATTTCTTTAATTGATTTTATGTTATTATGCGTTATAAAGGATTATCGTAGTTATGGGATCATTCTTTTATTTGTACTTCTTTTTTTTTTTTTTCTGTTCTCACAATACTCATCGCGGAGAAAAAATGGTATAGTATCAAATACAGAATACTCAACAAATTTTCGATAATTCGATATTATATTAAAAATTTATTGTCTATGGATTTGTTCAAAATGGATTATTTCTCAATTTGGCAAGGACGATTTTATTGCAATTGACGATTTTTCACGAAAAGAGTTAAATTGTTGTAGAACATTTTTTTACTTTTAAGGAACTATTTATCAATTTTGGACAAGATTCTTTTGTTACAGAGATGTCGATGATTACCATGTTAACAATTTTATATGTCGGATGATTTACAAAGATTTAACATGTTAACATTTTATATGTCGATGATTTAAGAAGATTTTAGCATGTTTAACGTTTAATCCTGTACCGAGGATTTAGAACGATGTTACGTTTTGCGTTAATAATGTGATGATTTAGAAGACTTTACATATTTTAATACTTTATACTGTCGATGACTTAGCAGTGCGTTAATAACTAACTTATAGCTCAATTTTTCTTTATATTTTCTCAATTGTCGCAATTGGTATTATTTCTGGAACATGATCAAATAGGCTTTTACATTATACTATCATAGTTAACACAGCACACACACACCACACACGACATATAGTTCTATAACTTAGATGCCAGTAATATATATATATATGATTCCTTATAACACACATACTATATATATATATATTATTTAGTGTAAATTATTATCTAATATGAGTATAATATAATTTATGTTATTAAATATATTTCTATTATATGATGCTAATATGTTATAATATTCTATCTATATTATAAAACTTTAAAATTATATATAACTATATCTTTACATATTATCTGCATAACTTATATATATATGTATATATATATAATATATCTTATTATATATTATATATATATATACTCTATATATATATATATATATATATACTATATATATTATTATATATATATATATATATATATATTATAATATATTAATATATATATTTTATATATTATATATATTTATTATATATATATATATATATTTATCATTCTACGTCTGAGTTAGGGGGTGACGATTAGAGAGTCAAGTCTACGGAGAGGAATTAAATTCAACATAAATTTCTCTATGTTAATCCCAGGTCGCCTCTCCGCTCCAGCGAGTTGCCGAACCTGGACTTCCTCACTATTGCCGTTGCTCGCTCAACGTGAGCTACCGGGCCGCTTAATTACTTTGGTAAACTATATTGCTAACTTTCTAATCGAATTATCGATGTTCAAATTGGTATTTTTATAAGTATGTAAAATAAAAACTTTTTTTTGCTTTTTTTTTTTTTTTCTTATTCTTTTTATTTCTTATTTTTTATTTATTTTTTTATTTTAGTTAGAAAAATTTTTATTATTGATTTCACCTAATTGAGTTAGTATAAATATTACCCTTTATTATAAACTTTTACTATTATTAATATTATTAAGAATATAGATGAGCTTTTGATTAAGATTACATTATATTTTATAAACTATTATAATTCTCGACTTTCTATTTAAATATTCTCACATGGTATAATACTCTATGGGCTCAAGGGACCACAACCTTCCCTCAGAACCCCATTTCTTGTCAAATTATTTTATATTAAATTTTTATTTTTAATAATAAGTGTAATATGTATTGTCCTCGGCAGAATTAACTTTTTGATTGATTGATTGATTGATTATTATTATTATTATTATTGTTATTATTATTATTATTATTATTAATTATTTAATTATTATTTATTATTAATCTCATTATAATTATTATTAATTATTATTATTATTATTATTATTATTAATATTATTATTATTATTATTATTATTATTATTATTATTATTATTATTATTATTATTATTATATATTATTATTATTATACTATCATCATCATCATCATCATCATTTCCTCCGAACATATATATATACATCATCATCATCATCATCATCATCATCATCATCATCATCATCATCATCATCATCATCATCATCATCATCATCATCATCATCATCATCATCATCATCATCATCATCATCATCATCATCATCATCATATCATCATCATCATCATCATCATCATCATCCATCATTATTATTATTATTATTGATTATTATTATTATTATTATTATTATTATTATTATTATTATTATTATTATTATTATTATTATTATTATTATTATTATTATTATTATTATTATTATTATTATTTTATATTATTATTATTATTATTATTATTATTATTATTATTATTATTATTATTAATTATTATTATTATTATTATTATTATTTTATTATTATCATTATTATTTATCAATTATCATTATTCATTATATTATGCATTATCATTATCATTATCATTACCATTATTATTATATTATATATTATTATTAATTATTATTATCATTATCATTATGCATTATGCATTATCATTATCATGTAATCATTATCATTATCATTTCATTATCATATCATTATCATTATCATTATCATTATCATAATTATTCATATAAAAAGTATTAGGTTGAAGCTCATAAAAAAACCCCTTGCAAATTTTTTCGCAGATTAAAATAAATTTCTCGCCGTTTGTGATTTCAAGCAGAAAAATTCTCTTGAGAAATCAATTTCGTTTTCATTTTTCTCAAAAAAGAAATGAAAAAATATTTTTTGACTTTATAATTAAAAAACAATTATTATTTTTTTTCTTCCTTTTTTCCCTTTTTTATTTTTTCTGTTTTTTTCCTTTATTTTTTTTTAGGTTATTTCAAGTCATTTCTGGAACTCATTTTAACTTATAGAGGATATGTGTAAATAGTGAAAATAAACAGAAAATTCGCAACAGAAATATACGAAAAGAGTATATTATATATTATATACTATATATATATATATATATATATATATATTATATATATATATATTTATAATATTTTTAGTTATATATATATACATATAATATATATAAATATATGTTATTTAAATATAAATACTATTTGTGGTACAATATCGTAAAATAAAATATATATATATATATATATATATATATATATATTATATATATATATATATTTTATTATATATATATATTATATATATATATATATATATATATATATATATATATATATATATATATATACAGTGGCGTATCCAGGGGGGGGGCCAGGGGGGCCATGGCCCCCCCCGAAATTTTCTAGACACTAAAAAATTTTAAGTATCATATCTGTTAATAATATAAAGTGCAGAGGTTAAATTAATTTTATATAAATCGTCGCTGTCAGGAACAAATTCGTAAGTCCAATTAGTTTAAAAGTAAACTTGAGCCATCAAGAGAAAATGCAAATTAGATTTCAGCAGATTTTTTGTCGAATGTTTCGGCGAATTACGTTCTCAACCTTTTTTTAAATCATAATGTTATTCATTAAGTAACATTCAATGAAAAACATTTGTATATATACATTTATTTTAAACAGATGCACTTTTACAAGTTATTTTTTTACAATATTACAATTTTTTACTGGTTTGTAGAATTGAACAAAATTTAAAGGTGTAATGTGCCATATGAGAAGATAAAAGATTGTGTAACATTTTACAAGAAAGATCTCGAAAGCCTAATAGAAGATTTAGTAAAAGCAGAATGGGATTTATGGAAGTTGAAATAGCATCACAGCACAGATCGTCCAAAAACAGCAATAGACGGACTAGTTTCTTGTTCGCAGTCACAATTTCCAAATATTTACATCTTGTTACAAATACTGGCAATTTTACCCGTGTCTACTGTTTCAGTGAAATAAGGCTTTTCAAAAGACTTCTGAAAACCTACTTGAGAAATACTATTGGAATGAAAGACTTACTGGACTTGCCCTCCTCTACATACATCGAAATATTGACATTAAAACTCACTCTCATGCCCGGCGATTAAAGTTAACAATTTATAGGTAAGATGATTTTAGTAATTTATAAAAATTACTACGGCATTTTTTCTTAGTAAATATAATATTTGGTCTTCCACTTTATATATATATATAGTATATATATATATATATATATAATATATATATACTATATATATATATATATATTATATATATAATATTATTATATATATATATATATCAATATTATATATTCTATAATATATATATATATACAGTATATATATATATATATATAATATAGTATATAATATATATCTATATATTCTATATATATATATATATATATTATCTAAATATATATATATTTATATATATATATATATATATAATATATATATATATATATATATATATATATATATATATATATATATATATATATATATATATATATATATATATATATATATATATATACTGTTGTGTGTGATATATATATAATATATATATATATATATATATATAATATAGTATATATTTATA
>JABUQX010107917.1:32500-35587 GCA_015478945.1 Trachelipus rathkii
TTTTCAAATATACTATTATTCCATTCATTTTTATTTCATACTTAAACATTTTTTATTAAAAACATTTTTCGCGAACCTAAAATGTAACTTCATTAGCAGACCTATTATTTAACACTATATTTAATTACATTTTTTAACTTCATACTTTTTAATTTATAAGTTTTTAAAAATTGTATTAAGAAGAAAAAAATCCAGAGTGTCTGATATATAAATCATTTTATTTACTCCAATTGTAACGAAATTTAATTAATTAAATCTTAACTTTACATACCTTAAAGCATGTATCAGTAATCAATAGAGGTTACCTAACACCTAAGGTAATAGTATGCTTTTGTTTTTAATGTTTAACTGCTTTAAACTCATGTTTACTGTTTACACGTCATGTTTTACTGCTTTAATCATATGTTTTACTGCTTTAAACACTTAACTCACATACATTACATACCTTCAAGCAGTAAATCAGTAAATCAATAAGGTGTGACCCTAGAACATAGGGCTTAAGATGCTTTTTGTTTTTACTGCTTTATACTGCTTTACCTTCATGTTTTACTGCTTTAAACTCATATGTATTTTAACTGCTTTATCCTATATTTAATTAACATACATAACTTTAAAGCAGTAAATCAGTAAATCAATACAGGTGTGACCTAACACCAAGGGAGGGGGGGATTAGAATGCTTTTGTTTTACTGTTTTTGCTGCTTTAACTTTCTGCTTTACTGTTTAACTTTCTGTTTACTGCTTTAACTTTCTGCTTTACTTTTTTAACTTTCTGCTTTAATGTTTAACTCATATATTTTTACATTATGTTTTTTATTTGTTTTTAATACTTTTTATTTATTTATTATTATTTATTATTTTTATTATTTTATTATTTTATTTTATTATTTTTAAATTATTTTTATTATTTTTATTTTTATTATTATACTAGTGTTATTTACTTCATGCTATTGTTATTATTATTTAGAACACACATTCACTATGACACTTATACACACTTCACTATGAACTTATACCACTCACTATGACACTTACATTTTTCCATAGACACTTACATTTACACTTATACACCCGCGCACACACACACCAACACCCACACACACAACACCACACACACACATCTATCACTTATACACAAATTCACTATGACACTACACCCCTTCACTATGACACTTACATTTAGCATAGACACTTCATTTACACTACACACACACACCCCAACACACACACCACGACACACACAACACAACAAGCACCACACACAGATTTACTTACACACGCAGATTTACATACACTCACACATCAGATTATACTTACACACGCAGAATTTTACTTACACATATAACGTATAATTTATTAAAACATTTTATGTTTTATTAAATACGTACATTTATATTACTCCTTACAACATATAACTAAAATTATTTCAAAAGTTTTCTTAAAACTTTATAATAAATCAATCATTATCTTTGAACAAAGAAATTATGTATTAACTGTTATTACTTCTTTTTTGGAATTTCATTTATATCACTTTTTATACCGTAATTTCTATACCAAAATTTTATGAATTTTTTATTAGGATTATTTTATCGACTTAATGCAGGGAGTCACTTAGGTCAGCATTGGGATATCTGTATTCATAGCTTGGGAAATAAGTTCTTCTCTGCTAACATACATGTATTTTATTAAAAATCTTTCTAAGTTCTTATTTAAAATAACAATTATTCACTTACATTTATTTATAACTCATTCAATTATAACTAAAATAATTTCAAAGTTTTTTAAATAATTCGGTTTTCCTTTATTATTTATTATTTATTATTATTATGTACAATTGGACAATCCACGAGAAAACATAACAACCCGCACTCCTTACAGATAAGAAACTGACCTCTCTCTGTAAAATGTGTGGAAATAACACTTTATGCCTAATTTAGGATAATCCTTTTTGTATCCCGGGGGGAATTAAGGCCTAATTCCAGGTCAAAATATATTTCAAACTGACCTTCTTCTGTAAAATGTGCAATAACTAAGTTAGGCCTAAATTTAGGCCTAAATTTAGGAATAAGCCTTTTTGTAATCCAACGCTGATTTAAGTAATACAGGTCAAAAGGTATTCAGTAAATAGAACAGAATGCGAATCAGTATTATTATTTATAATATATTTCAACCTGAACACATGCTGATCGGTAAGATCCTTTAAGAGGTAAGAAGGAAATGTTTACTTTTCTTGTGAGTGGACGGAAATCCTTATTCTATATGACCTGGTATGTGATTGGTCGAGAATTATTTTTATCGCTTTTTGGTTTAAGGTATGAAAAACATGTTTTTCATATCCTGAGCCCAAGTTTCGTTTATTTTAAACTCCTAACATACATGTAAATATTTATTTAAGAAAGTAAAATAAGGAAATAAAACTTTACTATATAATTTGAAATTTAATATCATTAACTTTACACTGATTTATATAATATATATTATATATATATATATATATATATTATTATATATCTATATATATATTATATTATATTATAATTTATTATATATTATATAATATATATATATTATTATATATATATATTATATATATATATACAAGAGTGTTAAATATATATTTACATTGGTTTATATATATATATAAGGTTAACATTAAATATAACACTTCCACATACATTTTACAAATGATGTTTATGACTATTTCAAATTTAAACTCTCTAAATCTTTGCAAATATGCTTATCATTTGCGTTGTTGTTCCTCAAATAGTTTCTTATCTCTTCAATACCATCCGATAGCACATATGTAAAAAGTTCTCTCTCAGATATCATAGTATGTTTACTGTCAGGGTCAGCAGCGTAAATACTTCCGCTCCATTGTCTTCTAAATAGATAGATGAATTTCTGCACGTTCATAGATTTTAAGAAGTTTTCAATGATAGTTTCAGGTCATCAGTTAGGTTTTTTAAATGCACATTTGCCTGGAATAACATAGAATGCAGCTACAAGTTACGTAATTTATCAGCTATTTCAGTCTTTCTTCATTTGCATTAATACCTCTTGCGACTTCAAGACATATTTTAGCTGTATA
>JABUQX010107918.1:0-15171 GCA_015478945.1 Trachelipus rathkii
GCAAACCAACCGCCGCGAAACTGATGATGGATTTACTGATCACCATTCTTGTCTTTCTCTACTGACGATCCCGGACAGAGGTGGTGGGAGTGCCTCCACGAAAGCTTGGAAGCGTTAAGGAGAAAGATTTATTATTATTTTTTGTACAGTGCAAGTATATATAGATTATGTAATAAAGAAGTTTTTTTAGAAGGTGGATTTTTAATTAGTGAAATAATTTAGGGGTATAATGAACATATATATATTATTATATATATATATATATATATATTATATATATATATATATATATATAATATATATATATATATATATATATAATATAATATATATATATATATAATAATATATATAATAATATATATAATTGAGGAACAACCCAAATATGTTTTGAGAAAAGTGAAAAAAGTCTTTTTTTAAATTAAATTGTTGTTTCTGAGTGCTTAATATAAACATTTTGTCTCACAAATATCAAAATATTAATATAAATGATTTAAATGCTATATAATAAAATAAAAGATTAAAATATTGATCTTAAAGGTAAAAAAACACAAATAATGAAAAAAACATGTTTTTATGAAAAAGAACACTGGTTATTTGGCCCAGTTGGTTAAGCAGGATTTTGTCTCGCTTAGGCTTAGAGGTTCGAACAGAGTGTACAAACAGAGGCTGAAACAGTTGACTTTAACAGACACAAAAATTGGCATTTGTAACAGATTTTATATAGTTAATTAATTACAGTTTAGGGCATGGTTCATAACTACACTATTCTCTATACCTACACCTCACTAAGACATATTTAACATATGCAACAGAACTCTCATCAAGTTCTCTATCTACCTCAAGCGCATAAGGTCCGCCTGTCAGGTATCAGAGAAATGCCTATCGATAGCTAGAACATCCTGATGAGGTTGAGCCTAGGCAAAGGTTGGTATCAACTTAATAATCTGTGAAATGTATTCACTTGATCGGGAAAAAATAAGGACACACTTCGCCCGGTTATAGTACCTTCTGCGGTAAGTATTATACAGGTTCAATTATACTAAATAGAGTAAATACAATATATACAATATATATATATATATATATTATATATATATATATATAATATATATATAGTATAATATATATATATAATATATATATATATAATATATATATATATATATATATATTAATAGTAGTGACTGTTACAGTTGACCACTGCCACCTTTTCGGATATGAAGGAAATAGAGAATATGTTGCTTCAAACTTGGAATAAATAATCTATGTCTCGGATAAGCTCTAATCCGTGTAAATTTCAAAGTCTGTAAGGATGTAATATAGGAGGGGGGTCACCCCCGAGGGTGGACACTGATATTGCGGATACATAAGGGCACAGGCCCTTAAGGGCTGTGGCCCTTACCGCTTACAGCCCGCCCCTATCGGGGTAGCCCAAAGATGGAGTCTCACGCATCTTCTGGGATAATCTCCCTGTAGTGAGGCTCATTGATGAAAACTACAAACATTTGTCTGGGTTGATCTCCAAATAGTGGGGCTCGTCGCTGAAAATTGTTTGGTTATGTATCGTAAAGAATGACATTATGTTGATGCGCGAGCGCACTCGTGAGAGCTTTTGTATCACGAAATACAAATACAAACATAAAACGGACGGAGCGTAAGGCCTAAAAGTGAATGTACAACCTGTAAAATTTGAGTAAAAACAGGTTTAGCCTTCCTGTTAGGCTTGTGTTTGTATCCTTAATTTTATAATATCTTTTCTCATGAGGCTTGTTTTAATGTCATAATCGTTGTGGACTTGAAAGCGTTAGGAGGTTGTGTTCCGTTTAAAAAGTGTTCTATTTTCACTAAGCGCGCAATATGTTGCGTCTTAACAGATATACCTCTATACAAAACATTATCCAATGGGTAATCAAGATCCCGGGGTGTGGGGTTTCAATCTTATATAAAAGAAACCCTGATGGTTCTGATTTTTTCACGTGTATTAATCAATCTGTATACCACAGTAACAGGCATATTTTTATGAGTACAGATGAACTACTCTGTATATGTCGTCACGCTGCAGAATGGGTTAAGGTGTACTCTAACTCTACCGAAGTTTTAGTAGACTCACCGAAAACGATTATTGGCAGAAGAGGATGTCATAAAGTCAGTCATCTTACTATCTCTTTTTCTAAGGATATAATTTCACACCGAATGGAGGTTCGAGTATGGAAGATGTGTAATGACACAGGCTTATTTAAACCTACAGCTCGTAGAATCTATATTTCTGGATTAAAACAGATAAAATATCTATCGGAGGTTTGTAGAAGGGTAATAACTCAAACTAAGAAATCGGAAATGCTGTCTAATTATGTAACTGTTGCACATTACATGTTGTATCAGGAATATTACGCATTCAAGAAAACGTTGGTTGATGATTCTGAGAATATCATTGAACGCTTCTTAAATTCTATAGATGTACAGAAACTCGTCTATCTATTTAGAAAACAATGGTCCGAAAGTGCTTACCTAACTGATCTATCTAGTAAACAAATTTTAGTGTCTGAACGTGAACTTTTAACATATGTACTCCATGATGGTATCGATGAAGTGAAAAAATATCTTAGATATAACGACGAAAATGATTGGTTTTCAGTGTAAAGATTTAGCGTTTTTAGATCTTAAGGCTATATAAAAACTAATAGTATGCTGATGAACATGATTTATTATTATTATTATTATTATAATTATTATTATTATTATTATTATTATTATTATTATTATTATTATTATTATTATTATTATTATTACCTTTTTTTTGTTTTTGTTTTTGTTTTTTGTTTTGGCTAAGCTCATTTCATGTCAATTTGGCTGTATAGATCTCCTTTGTATACATATATTACCATAGTGAACCTGTTTATTGTTATTGTTGTTGTTGTTGTTGTTGTCTAACGAGAATAATATAACCTTTGAGCTGAATGGTTCGTTCGTGCGTCCCGTATTCTTGGTTTACTTTCCCCCCTCCCCCCCCCCCCCCCCCCCCCGCCCCCTTTCTGATTGGTTGAAAGAAAGAATCTCATTAGCCTTTTAAGGATGTTTTATACACTCTATTTTCTTCAGTAGGATATTTTTCGCTGTGCTGATACGATGACATCTCCCGCATCTCTACGCTTGTTGGTGATATCTTCACGAGGAGCTTCGTTATCCCCACGATGTGTCATTTATATTTAATCGTCACCGGATGGATTACCGTACATTGCTTGTATTCATCCAGACAGTTCAAATAATACGACCCTTATTCATTTGTGTTGAGAGTTCATCAGATTATCATGTTGTAAGCGGATGGATAGAGGAAAATGTGTGTCATCGTGAATATATCGACTAGCAGTGGAATTCTACTGGAAGATAACGTGAGAGGTTCTAATAGAATAGACGTTGTGTTCTCGTCGTGGTGACGATATTAAAACCCTTGATGTAGGCAACTACTGGAAACCCATCGATTGTGTGACCTTCAGACATACGTGTAATAGGTTTTCACAGTTCGAAACATCTGAAAAATATACAGCATTGCTTAAAATAAAAAAACGAATTTAACATCGCATCTTAGCGATGTGACATACTTGAAGACTTAATACTTATGCACATGGTGTAATCTATGCTATTTACACGCAAACATGTGGTTTCCCCGCATAATGCCAGTATATCAGGAATGCTTTAATAAGTATCAGCTGGATGAATTTACTCTCTCTTGTAATGAGAGAAATGAGTGCTGTAATCAAAATATGCTTGAAAAATGGTTTAGTGCTGCTGAAGGCATTTATACTTACATCCTCAAAGGGTGTTGAATTTTTAGAGAGATATATAGAACTTACCCAACTTGAATCCTAAATCCTATGTCCCCTGTTTAGATGAATTAATATATTTAAATAAACTTATGTTTTTATGTATTTATAGTTTTTATGTATTTATATAACGCACTTTTCAATGAAATTATATGTTATAAAAGAAAACTGTTTGTACTTCCCGCTTATGTTCGCTTTATTGACTCTTTTACTGTTGATAAGTTGGGCCTTTTGTTAATGTTATCAGTTTATTCTTGCTTTAAGATGTGTCAGGCTTTGTCGTAATAATACTATATTCCTTTAGTTCTGATCATGTTTACGATGCTTTTCTTAATGTGAAAACTTTGGTTTACGTTAGCATAACTTTCGTTGGTTCCTGTATGTATTACGCATAGTTATGTAAATTTTTGCTAATGTTACTGTGTCATTGTAAGATTAACATTGTTATGTTAGAGCTGCTTGACCAAGTGTGATAAGTTACGTTTTTGAATGTTATGTTAGTTCTTTACTGTAGTTAAGGGTGAAACTTTGTTAACGTTGACTGTTTATTCCTGTTAAGATGTGTTACGGTTTGTCGTGGGAGGTTATATTCATTAGTTCAGATGAATGCTAAGGTAAGCTTTAATTAAATGTGATGTTACAGTGTCAGGGTAAGGTTAACGTAATATGATAGAGATATGCTCTGAAAAAGTAAGATAGGTTAGGTTTTGGTGTGCCGTGTTTAGTTACTTTAACTGGTGTTAAGTGTGGAACTTTGTAATGTTGACTGCTTATTCTTGCTTAAGATGTGTTAGGTTTGTCTTTGGTACATTATTTTCTTATTCATGTACGGGTTATGTTTAGCTTTATTGAATGAGGAAACTTATTTGTTAGAGTTATTCGTTGAATCAGTATGATATTAATCCAATGTTATGATAAATTTTTGCTAAATGTTACGTGACGTGTAAGGTTAACGATGGACTATGTTAGGAAGATTGCTTGACAAGAGTGTGAATACTGATACGTCTTTGGGATGTTATGCTAGTTACTTTACTGTTGTTAAGTTGTTAACTTTGTTAACGTTAACCGTTATTCCTGGTTTAAGATGTGTCAGGTTTTGTCGGTTGTGAGTTATATTCACAGTTTCAGATGATGCTAAGTAAGGTTTACTAAATGTGAAACTTTGTTAACGTTGACCGTTTATTCTTGGATGTTTGTATAAAGAACTTGATTTATGTTATGTTTATCCAAAATGATACTCAAAATGTAACCTTAATCATAGATCAATAGATCACATATTGGTCAGGAGGGAGGTTGAATGCTGGCTGGATGGTGGTTTGATTTAGTGATTTAACTGCTTTAGCGGTATGTAAAAACGTAATTTGTAAGTTAAAAACATAAAAGAATAAGAAATTTAATTATTTATTTATTTATTTTAATTTATTTTTTATTTCTTGATGGTTTCTGAAACCATTAATTTCGAAATCTACAGACCGCAATAACATATATAAGGGTTACGCAACATTGTATCATTAACTAATATTTTAATAACTCGGCACGCGCACACGAGCCAGCACGGCGTTGGCAGCTGTCCAAACTCTACTCCTCTGAGTCAGACTCCTTCTTTCATTCTTTCCTTTCTTTATTCATCTTTCAATGCTTCTTTCTTCCTCCTTGTTTTTTGCACTCTGTGGCTCTTTTTTCCGTCGGGATCCCCCCCTAAGGGGGGTCCAGACACCTACAGCGGACTTATAACCATCAATATTCGAACCTCTACGACCTCGATAACCCTTATAAGGACACAAACATTGTTGTTATACGACTGTTTATTAACTCGGCAACGCAAGTGGCTCAGCACGGTGCCGGAATCAACTCCAATCAGATCACATACACCGTAATTTCTAGAATTCAAACTTGAATCCTCTCACCAAATTTCAGGCCAATTACGAACACTTCGATTTTTTAATGGGGGTGGGGGCCCCCCTTCGGGGGGGCCCCACGGGGATGTAACCTCGTCTCATTGAGGTTACCTCCCCATCTAACACCCTCCAAATTTTATAGCCTGATACGATAACTCTAACCCATAGTAGATGTAAATATTGGAACACGAACCGGTGCGAAGAAGAACCGCGGTGGAAATATAACAAATAAAATAATAATAAATAATAATATAATAAATAATAATAATAATAATAATATAAAAAATAATAAATAATAATATAATAATAATAATAAAAAAACTCCAGAGAATGAGACGGAATCGATGCGGCACGGAGCGGTGCGGTGCGGTGCGGTGCGGTGCGGTGCGGTGCGGTGCGACGCGGTGATGAAGGACACGCAGAAGGGCTTAAAAAACAACTCAGAAGTGTTTCCTTCGGAAAAATAAGGGAACGTAATAATAATAATAATAATAATGTGTTTGTGTATTGCCGCACGCCGCGCTCGGTCTGTGTCTGTCGGCCAAACAGACCTTCGGTCTGTTTGACCTCCAGGTGGTCGGTCGCCCAAACGCTTGTTAGGCCTAATCTTGATCTCTCAGATCAAGCAACAAAGGCGTAAGCGCAATATCAGTGTCCACCCTCGGGGGTGACCCCCCTCTATATACATCCTACAGACTTGAAATTTACACGGATTAGAGCTTATCCCATACATAGATTATATTCCAAGTTTGAAGCAAATATCTCTATTCCTTCATATCGAAAAGGGTGGCATGGAGGTCAAACTGTACAGTCACTACTATATAGTTAGTATATATATATATCTATATATATATATATATATATATTATAATTTATATATATATATATATATATATATATATATTATATATAACATATACATATTTATATATATATATATATATATATATATATATATATATATATTGTGGGTAGAAATGAGTAACCCATTTAATTTGGCAAGGAAGAGAAAAAAAACTTTTTTTTTTTTTTTTTTTTTTTTTTTTTTAAATATAAAAAGAAACTTCGGAGAAGAGAACAATGAAAATTCTTCTATCTGTCTGGTTTATTTTTCTTACCCTTAGAAAAATTTGTCCGATTAAACAAAAGGGTTAATTGCAAAAAATTGTCTGACACTCTTCATTGATGTAGCGACCTAAATACGATGCACTAAAACCTTCTTTTCGCACACACACACACACATAACAACCCTCACAGAACAAACATAACACACACTACCACACACACACACACACACACACACATCACACACACACAACGTCTTCGATAGATGCTAGACAGTAATAGCTTAAAGAAGAAATGTGAACACCGCGCAGAAAAAAAAAAAAAAAAAAAAAGAGAGAGAGAGAGTAGAGAGAGAGAGAGAGAGAGAGAGAGAGAGAGAGAGAGAGAGAGAGAGAGAGAGAGAGGTTCTAATTAAAATGCAGGACCAATGTTGCTTTGAATCAAAAATACATGATTTTGAATAAAAATTTTATTTTAAAATTCAAACCCTGTAGCATGTTTAAAAATTTATATACACTAATATTTTAACAGAGAGTGAGCAATATATTATTATTATTATTATTATTATTATTATTATTATTATTATTATTATTATTATTATTATTATTATTATTAATTATTTAATTATTATTATTAGTAGTAGTAGTAGTAGTAGTAGTAGTAGTAGTAGTAGTAGTAGTAGTAGTAGGAGGGCTTTTTTGGACCCCCACTTGATTTGACCTTGACCGACCTTGCCCGACCTGACCTTTTTTTGACCGCGACCTTTTTTTACCTTGACCTTTTTGGGCCTTGACCTTTTTAGGCCCTGTAATTTTTTGGGCAACCCTAATTTTTTGGCAACCCTAATTTTTTCGGCAACCCTAATTTTTGCAACCCTTCGAAGAAGGGTTGCGCCAAACGGTTGCGTAAGCAACCGTTGTACGTGTCCCACCCTAATTTTTTCGACACCCTTTGGTCTTCCATGGGTCAATTTTGTCCCACGTAATTTAGGCCCTTGTAATTTTTTGGATAACGCCTTTAGGGCCTAGCCTTTTTGATGTCTTACCTTTTTGTCCTTGACCTTTTTCTCCAAAGCTTGCAGAATATACAATGGGTCAATTTTGGCCCACGCTTAAATTTTTTGGCACTCGTTCCCCACCCGTCACATATTTCGTTCCTAACTTGAACGTATGTATGGACCTACCCAAACTTGAACACCTACACACACACACACACACACACACACACACACAGCACACACACACACAACTTAATAGCACACATTCACTATGGACACTTATACCACCATTCACTATACACTTAACATTTACCCATAGACACATACATTTACACTTATCACACACAGCACACACACACAGATTTACTTACACTCAACCCGATTTACTTACACACGCAGATTACTTACACTCACACAGATTTACTTACATTCACACACAGATTTATACTTACACACACAGTTTACTTACCCACACAGATTTACTTACACCACAGGATTTACTTACACACACAGATTTACTTACACTCACACAGATTTACTTACACACACAAATTTTCCTTACACTCACACACAGATTTACCTTTACACACACACACAGAATTCTTTACACACCCAAATTTACTTACCCACACACAACATCACACTACCTTATACACTATCATCATCACTATGACACTTATACCACATTCACTATTTGATTATTATTACCTCATTGTTATCTATTCTCTTTACTTACACTTATATTCACACGTACAAAGACACACCATAACCCTTTCGGTCTTCCTGGGTCAATTTTTGCCCACCTAATTTTTGGCCAATCCTTAAATTTTTCGCAGTCCCTATTTCGGCACCTTTGTCTTCCATGGGACAATTTGAGAAGCCCAAATTTTTCGGTCAACCCTTTTTGTATTCCAGGTACAATTTTTGGCATTGTAACTTTTTTGACCTTGTAGCTTTTTGATGGCTTTGATGTTCCAATCAAACCTAAGAAAGTATCTGCGGATGTTCTATTAGTGTTTCTATGGAGTATTCTAATGAGTGCCAGGTGAGTGCCAGGTGAGTGCCAAGTGGGTCCCAAGTGAGTGCCAATGAGTGCCAAGTGAGTGCCAGTATAGTGCCAGTGGAGTGGCCCATAGTGCCCAACTGAGTGCCACTTTTTTCAAACCTTTTCTAGCCTCCCCTGAGCCTAGAATAGCCTAAATATGGGTGTCTACCCCTAGGTTATTAAGGTAATGTAAGGATCGGATGTGTATATTACAAGCTTGCTAGGATGCTCTAACTACGAGTTAGTCTTTCTATCACTTATAACGCATAATATATATATATATTATATATATATTATATATAATATATATTATATATATTAATATATATAATATATATATATATATATATAATTATATATATATATATATTACTTGCACACCCACCTACACACATACACTATGTATCACTTATACACACATTCACTATGACACTAACATTTACCCATAGACACTTATAAGCACTTACACTTCTCCAATAGACACTTACACTAACCATATACACTTACACTCACACACTCACCAATACGACCACTTTCACTTACAATCATACCACCTATGACCCTTATAAGCGCTTACAAACTTTTACCCTAGCACTTACAACTAGCCATAGACACTTACACTAGCCATATACACTACCTCACACACATCACAGATACTAACTTACCACTACACTACCACACTCGGTATTTTGATGCCTCACTTTGATGCTCAACTTTGATGCCTCAGCATGATGCGCTCAACTTTGGATGGATTGATGCCGGCAGCATTGATACTTTTTCTAACCTTTTCCTAGCCTTTTCTACCCCACATCATAGAACAGAGCTAATATTGATGTCTTCCCCTAGTTCATAAGCGTACCATCAGGGCGCCGCATGCGCCCTCCGCGTGAAGGCTGACAACCCCGCACCCGCAGGTGCGACCCTCCGCGTCCCCGCCTGCCGCGTTCCCGCCCGCCGCGTGCGCCCGCAGGCGCATATTTCCGCGTTCCGCGGCCAGCCGCCGTGCGCCGCATGGCCAATGTAAACTATTCAAAGAATTTCTTTTCAATTATACTATGAGTCATTCATTTTTATTTACCATACTTTAAACATTTTTCACAAGAATTTCTTTTCAATATACTATGAGTCATTCATTTTTATTCCATACTTAATTTTTATTAAAAACATTTTCGCGAACCTAAAACTGTAACTCATTACAGACATCTTTTATATTTTTTACTTAATACTTTTTAATTTATAAATTTTTAAAAATTGTATGTAAGAAGAAAAAACCAGAGTGTCTGATATATAAACATTTATTTTACTACAATTGTACGAAATTTTATTAAAAACATTAACATTACATACCTTAAAGCAGTAAATCAGTAAATCAATAGAGGTGTTACCTAACACCTAAGGGATTAGGGTTGCCGAAAAAATTAGGGTTGCCAAAAAATTAGGGTTGCCAAAAAAATTACAAGGCCTAAAAAGGTCAAGGCCCAAAAAGGTCAAGGTCAGGTAAAAATTTGGGCCCAAAAAATTCAGGTTGCCCAAAAAGGTCAAGGTCAAAAAGGTCGCGGTCAAAAAAAGGTCATATCGGGCAAGGTCGGTCAAGGTCAAATCAAGTGGGGGTCCAAAAAAGCCCTCCTACTATTATTATTATTATTATTATTATTATTATTATTATTATTATTATTATTATTATTATTATTATTATTATTATTATTATTATTATTATTATTTCTTATTAATTTAATAATTACAAAGGATAAAACAAAATAAAAATTAAAATAGATTTCTAAAGGTAAAGAGCAATAAGGTCAGGTCGTTCTGCTGCAAGAGCTCCTCAGGTTGTTGAACATTCCGCAACTTAATTTCATTGCTGTTTCATATAAGATTTGGTGCCTGTTCAAAAGAGATTGAGTGCCAACTCCTCGTCGCAAAAATGAATATGTAAGAGAGTTAGCATAGGTAAAGAAGAGTTCATGCGTCTTTTAGAATTGAACTTCACCTTATGGAAATGGATAAATATTTTGCTACAATTTCTACTATTTTCAGAAAGAAATTGACTTGTTCGACCAATGGGAATTAAGGTTGGGTTTAAAGGAAAATTTTATCAATTTCTGTTGGTATCTTTTTCATAAATCCATTTTTTCTTTTATTGCTCTTCTAACAATGATGTGTAATGAATTTGTAAGTGAAACAATATATATATATATATATATATATATATATATATATATATATATATATATATATATATATATATATATATATATTATATATATAGTATATATATATATATATATATATATATATATATATATATATATATATATATATATGTATATATATAAATTATGGGTTTATTTATCTTGAGAAAAGTGAGCATCTAATTTAACAGTGCATTTTGATAGATGAACATTTCAAGATGAAAAAGGTTGTTCACTTACAAATATTTAGAAAATTCAAAAATATATACGTTGTCTTTAGAAATGCACTTAAGTCTACTTAATAATAATAATAATAATAATAATAATAGTAATAATAATACACACACACACACACACACACACACACAATACACACAATAATAATAATAATAATAATAATAATAATAATAATAATAAAAATAATAAATTATTATTATTATGATTATTATTATTTTTATTATTATTATTATTATTATTATTATTATTATTATTATTATTATTATTATTATTATTATTATTATTATTATTATTATTATTATTAATATTATTATTATTATTATTATTATTATTATTAGGCAACGTAAATATTTTTGAATATTCAAAATAGTAGTAGTAGTAGTAGTAGTAGTAGTAGTAGTAGTAGTAGTAGTAGTAGTATAAATAAAAGTAGAATTAGTGGGTAGTTAAACATTTGGAAGTAAAATGATGTTTCTACCTCGAAACAATCATGTTCCTTATTTCTTAAAATCATGTTTTTTCCTGTTTCCAATAGGGAAGATAAATTAATAGCAAATTAAAAACTAATAACATAAGGGGTTGTAGAGAACGGACTTAATGTGACCAGATTTCTCGCAGTTAAAATCGGGACACACACACACACTTCATATGAGATTGGTAACATAGCATATATATATATATATATATATATAGTTATAAGAAAGATATATAAATTATATGGTTGTTATTGTTATGGGTAAAGATATATATTTATATATATATATATATATATATATATATATATATTATATATATATATATATATATATATATAGGGCTAAATTTAACAACGCTACATATATATATATATATATATATATATATATATATATATATTATATTATATATATATATATATATATATATATATATATATATATATAAATAGCATATGCTATATATATTATATATATATATATATATATTAATTTACCTTAAGTTACAGTGTGTTTCGCTAGATGAAATTTTCTTCAGTAGTTCTGGAGACGATTTAATTAAATCGTAGAACTCCATACATGTCTGATCAAAATTTATTTGGTAGTAAGTTTCTTCAGAGTTTGAGGTTTGAGTTGTTTTTTTTCAGAAGTCCAGATCTTATTTGCATGAGAAAACGCACGTTCTATGGAGGTATTTGTTCCAGGAATACAAAGGATATATTGAACTAATGCCGACAAATGTTGATGAGAAGTATTACGATTCTTAAAGAAAGTAATACTTCCATCCACCGTTTGTCTGTTACTATAGATTCAAAGCATTACATTCGTCTACTTTCTAGCATATATATTTGGTCAAACACGTATACTCGTCAAACAAATCTGAATCATTCTTGTGGTCAAAAACCTCTTTTTCTGATGCATCCATTGTTTTTTTTCAATTTGTGAACCAACTTGTGGTTTTCCTTAGCGAAATCTAATCCATAAATTCAAACTGAAAAATGTAACTGACCACTGATCCGTACTGCCAAACAAGTGGCACAAAATCAACAACTATTTTCCTTACCAGATCTTACCTCAGAAGAATTTCCTCCCTTTCTCCTTCAAGCTTGCTATAGCTATCGAACCGAATGCGTGGATAAAAACACATGGTTTTTTTTTTTTTTTTTTTATGTTTCTTTCATACTGGATATTTCCAGCAATACTTCTACTGCTGAAATATTATTGTCTCCTTCAATCTTCATAACAACTTCGTGAAAAGAAGCTGTCTGCATGGGAATGAAGGAAATGAAGCATTTTCAAAAAACATTTTCAAAACCCTGGACATTTCTTCTGACTATCAAAGTATTATTTCAGTCCAGGAAAGAGTTTCAACACTCTTTCGATAGCAGGCATTAAAGCAAGCCATCTTGTTTTGCTGTATCCAAGGAGCTGTTTATACTCAATCTCGACAAAATCGCAAAATTCCTTAAGCTCTTCTACTCGAACGGTATAAATGTAAAAATACGAATATATTTTTACAATTACAGATTCAACATCAACATGGAGGCAATCGCTACCACATTGCACTGCGTTATGCAGAATATGAGCGAAACATCCTATTCCAATTAACTTTCTGCCCATGAAGGTATTCAGGTTTCTAAAAATGTTATTTACTACTTTTCTTGCATGGTCCTCAAAATTACAATTTGTATTATCACCACTAAAACCAACTACTTTTTTGTGTAAATCATAATTTTTAATCAAATCTATTAAATAATTTAGGACTATGTCAGAGGTCTCTGAAGGGAGAGATTGAAGGTCAAGGAGCTTTACCTGAACTCCTACGTATTTTTTTCCTGCTTATTTTTTAATTTATAATTTTATATTAACTATTATAATTATTTGAAAAGGGAAAAATAGCGGGATCTCTCTGGAAAATTTTCAGAAAAAACGGGACATTTTTTTCTATTTTAAAGAAGCGGGACAGGGTCGAAAAAAGAGGGACTGTCCCGCCTAAAAGCGGGACTATGGTCACTTTAAGAGAACCAAATATATTTGCATAATAATATTCGAAAGTGTGTTTAAAACAAGATGAAAATTATTCACGCAGAAAATGGAAAAACATCAAATGGTTACACATTAGTGACATAAAGCAAGTAAACTTCAAAAGAGACACACTGATTAAAAATTCTGACTTGATAAATGTAATTCTATTTGAATTCATGTACCTATATACTAAACTGGTGGCGATAGAATGTCAAAATGGACGAAGATTCTATTAATTAAAATTATTCAATAGTATTTTATTCAAATATTTTGATATGAAATTTATTTTTTGTTTGTCTTTAGAGGAAAGAAGAGGTGTTGCTTTGCATATTAATGCTTTTATGGAAATTGGATGATAAGGAATACCTTAACGTCATCGTTATTGACAGGTTCGAAAGATTCAGCAAAGAGGAACGCTTGATGATTGAAGAGGAACAGGCAAATGAAAATAAAATGAAAGCACATAAAAATTTAGGTGCTAAGAAATAATGTGAAAAAAGAATAAATTCAAAAGAAAGTGAAAAAGGAAATAGCAGGAGAAGAAGAAGAAGAAGAAGAAGAAGAAGAAGAAGAAGAAGAAGAAGAAGAAGAAGAAGAAGAAGAAGAAGAAGAAGAAGAAGAAGAAGAAGAAGAAGAAGAAGAAGAAGAAGAAGAAGGAAGAAGAAGAAGAAGAAGAAGTAAATAATAACATAAATATATAAATAAATAGTAAAATAAATAGTAAATAGTAGTAAAGTAAAGGGTGGTAATAAAACCAAATTTACAGTTAAAGTCCCGTAAAGTGGTAGAAAGTTTCAAAGAATTTGTATAAAGTATAACCAAAGATCTAAAAGGTCTGATCATAAAGTGGATCAAAAAGTCAGTCTTTAGAAATCTGCTAAATAGAATGGGTGGGTAAATAGGAGAAGGAAGAATGTAAATGTAATAGAGAGTTTTGAACGATAAAAACAGACTTCAGTCTAAAGATACTATATCTTAATCATTAGAAGTAATCTGTCCATTAAATAAAAAACATTAAAAATATAAAAGATTATTATTATTGA
The DNA here is from genome assembly GCA_015478945.1 of Trachelipus rathkii. Lineage (NCBI taxonomy): Eukaryota > Metazoa > Arthropoda > Malacostraca > Isopoda > Trachelipodidae > Trachelipus > Trachelipus rathkii. Next base: position 14,803 of record JABUQX010107918.1, read on the forward strand.
TATTACTATAAGACAACTATTTATCTAATATAGAACAACATAAATAATTGAAATAATAATCCAACTAGTAAACATAAATAGAATAAGAAGTAGTAATAGTTAAATAAGGAAGAAGAAATAATAAAGATGAATAAGAAGAAAGAATAAAGAACTAAGTTGTTAGTTTATTGTCCACACCACACAAACTGAGAGATATAAACATAATAACATAAAATAAATGGGATGGTTAGGTCATTAGTAATTAATCTTATATATCCATTCTCTTCCATCTTCTTCTTCTCTTCTCTTCTACTTCTTCCTTCTTCCATATTATTTCTTATCATCACAAATATATAATAATAAATAATTATTCTTTTCTTTTTTTCCATG
>JABUQX010107919.1:0-17500 GCA_015478945.1 Trachelipus rathkii
TCATTCTCTTGCTTCCGATCATAAGTAAGATTTCAAAGATTTAGGTCACGATGCGATATACTTTGTTATCTAATTGATTTATTGTCTTCTGCCCTTAGGGATTATGTGTAATTACATGAGGTGGAGCTTGACATATCAGAGGCATTTCACAGGTTATAGCGTACGCAGATGCTCTCTAAGTCTCCTCCTTTTGGGCTTTTCTTTCACCTTGCTCACTCATGTCTATTATTCAGTGCTCAATTATCGGCGTGGTTGAGATGGAGCACTTCTTCTTTTTTTTTTCTGTATACTGAGGTTTTTAAAGCTGTTGAGAGGTAGTACTTATTCCATATTTCATTAATGCTTCTCACGCTATGACATCAACTCTATCCACTATATGCGGACTCGACACGCTTGCACCTCACTCTCAGTCACATCTGCTCTTCGATTTTATCTGTCTAGAATTAGCTTGCTGTCTAAACTTTTCGTTATTCTCGCTGAATCTGAATAAGAATTTCCGATTGGAAGCCGTTTAAGTAGTGAAATTCAATTTTTAAAAACTCAACTTCTACAAATCTCCTCTCTAAGAGAAACACCTTCTAGTCTTCGACGGTTTCCTCGTAACATCTTGGCCTTACGTAAAAAAAAAATGTTGGAAATCCACGTAAAGGTTGCTGAGAAGAAAACTGAGTTCTGTTTAGCTGCGAGACTTTCCTTCTCAGTTCTACCAGCTAATACAGAGGCTCATAGCGCCCTTGAGGAGTACGTAGGCCATATCTGGTGGGTCTGGTTCACCCGCGTTGATGAGGTCGAGTCAAAAGCCGAAGGCTATAAACTGTTCTGGGACTTTCACCTCGAGTTACTTGACCTCCTATCTTCTGCGGCGCGATGCTGGGTTGCTTTAAATTGTATAGGTATGGCAGCGGCAGGTGTTCGATAGAACTTACCACTCGCGTACCACACCTGTACAGCGTCCTCGTAGCAAAGGGGTGCTGGTGGTGCTGCACAGCGAGTTGTTGTGTAGATATATGCGAGCTACTCCAGGCTAGTGTCGCTGCGAGCGTGCTTCTTCTTTCCTGCCACCATCTGTTCTGTGAAATTCTCTTCCATCTTCTGTTCCTGCTGAATTATAATCTCCCTCACTTAAAGGCCTGCGTATGTTGACTCAGAGTATTTTGCGCTAGAGATATGAAATTTGGAGTGGCATAACACCCTCCTGAATAGGGCTGCTGCCCGTGAGTGGTCGGTGAAGCTAATAATATATATATACGATATATATCCTGTATATATATACTTTATATAATTATATTTATATGTATATATTTATCATGTATATCTATATATTATATATATATATATATATATATATATAAGTATTATATATATATTATAGTATATATTGAGGAATACTATAGATTTTTAATTCAAACTACAAGAGAGTAACCACTCTTGCTAGTTCCTGAGTCCTTTTCAAGATCTGCATCCGCAAACAGTCAGATTTTGGACATTGTTCGGTCTCATAGCCTATAATAGTTACTCATACTACTATAAGTATAATATTATAAACACTCAAACATTGTATAGGTCTATATTAATATTAATGCACTCAACACTCACAAATAAATAGTTATTATATAACTACTAACACACACATCTATATAACGTGGAGTGTCTAAGTATATTAACATTAACTTTATTCATTTTATAACTTTAAAATAATATAATAATAAAGTATCAAGAAGGTATATACTATACATATATATATATACTAGTATATGTATATCATATATATATATATATATATAATGTACTATATATTTTATATATATGTAAATTATTATACTATATATTATTATATATATAATTTCTATTATAAATTATATTTATCACACCAAACGAGATGGGCACCGTCTATATTTTGGTAATAGTTAACGCCGTATAATCCCTTAATTTTAAAAGAACAAATATTAACCGACGTTATCATTGAAACGCGTCATTATACTGTTAAAGAATGTAACGGATAGTTTTAACGTTAACTGTCTTCAAAATAATGTAGGAACTTAGGTAATAATAATTGTTAATTTTCATTTATTATGATTGCAGATATTCAAACTTAATTTAATGAACAAAGCTTTTTTTATGATAAAGAAAAACTTATACCATATAATAGTAGTGTTTAATCAATATTATATTTATTTATTTTATATATTATTATATATTTTATTATATATATTATAATAGATATATATAATATGGCTGTTTTCGTGCGTCTGACGTATATTAATATATATATTAAATAGAGTAGATAATTCATGTTATATATAGTAAGAAATATAATGAAAAAAAAATTGAATGAGAAATGAATAATCCTAACAATATTAATAATGTATAGCTTTATTCAGACTTAAATAATTTTTGGTTTTTGACCTTAGCAGATAGCTTTTGCATTGCCAATGAATAGAAAGCTTGATAAATGTAGCCTTATATTATTTACTTAAATGTATGGTTATGTGTAAAAATAATATATATAGCCGTGTTCCAACTTACAGTTTCAAGGGGTAGGTCCAATTTTTGCTTTCGGGCTGAGCCCAATTTTTCACCCCCCTAAAAATGGACATAAAATCGGAATTTTCAGCCGATTTTGATCATATAAACACAAGCTGTAGCTTTTTTCTGACGTCTTAAAGAGCGCGTTTCGAGATGTTTTCCTGTGTTCGGAGTCATTGTTTTGTAGTTCAATTTTTTAATAAACCTATGTTTTTGGACAATTTGTTGAAACTGTCTCCTAAATATTTTGGAAATGTACTTCAATCTTGAGATATATATGAAATGTATGCTGGATGCTTATCTAAAAAGTGTAGACACGGAATTTGCATGTGACCACAATATTTATGCGTTGGTCGAGTTTTTAAAACTACTATTTTGTTGGTTTTCAAATTGAAAATTGGGATATTTTTTTTTTCAGTTTATTTCACAACCGCATCTTATGAAATTTCACGAACACATTTCGTCAGTCGAGGGAGAGCCCATTCTATCCTACGTAGAGTAATTTCTTTATATTTGCAGGTAGTTTTGGATTTGTTTCTTGGAACAAATTTCAAAGAAAAATTTTTGGGAAATTTTTAAAAATATTCTTTTGAGGCATACAAAAAATATGTTCTCTAGGTGAATAAAAGGTGGTCTTGCGCCGATTATAACAAAGCCTGAAAAGTTTTTAGATGGTGAGATGGCATAACATTAGAAAAAAAGAATGTCAATAATCTGTCATCAATTTAACGCCCCCTATGACTATATAGTGAAACACTATAATTTTTTTTCTACTTTATCCGATAACATCAAATTTTCTAGGGCTTGTGTAATCTTTAAATATCTTTACTATCATAATTTTTTTTCTCCTACTTAAAGAAATTTTTAAAAATTTCCCCCAAATTATTTTTTTGGAATCGGCCTCTAACAAAGAACAAAATCACACAAACACATCAGACAGTACAAAGAAATATATCTTAAGTAAATAATCGTGCATCCTCTTCCGACTTACCAAATTCTCCCTCTGAAAATTTCATGAGCATGATCGCCCATCACAACGCACATCAAAACATATACACATTTCACACCACAAAAATGCCAAAAAAGTAGGTTCTGAATAAACGACAAGCTCAAATATGTGGTCATACATATCAAACTCTCGGTACTACACTACACCTCATTTCAGATTACATAGTCCATATCTTTCGTATATCAAAGTTTGAGGTCATTTTCCAAAAATCAGTTTAGGAGGAGTTCGAACAGAGATTCAAAACTAGGTTTGAAAAAAATTGAAAATACTCAAAAGCAATGATCTACAGACATCAGAAAAAACACTCGAAAAGGACGTTTATAAGACGTCAGAAAAAAGCACTATCAAGGTTTGGTGGGTTTATAGCAAAGATCGCTGAAAATTCGATTTATTCCATTTTTTAGGGGGAAAATATGGGATCAGCGTTGAAGCAATAAATTGCCACGTGCCACTATCCTAATTAACAAATATTTCATATTATTCTTATTTTTTATTAAATTAACAACTCATCTCCGACACATCTCTAATATATCTTCTATATTAGAAAAGAAAGAAAAAGTTCAATTAACGCGCAAACACAATGACTCATATTGAAAACGGGCCTAAAAAGTTACAATTCATTTATTTTATTACTAGCAAACTCCAATAAGAAAGAAACGAGTGCAATAAGTAAAAAACATGCTTAACAAATCTAAAAGCGCGAAACATAATTCCCAGTGTTAAGAAATATACACACTTTTGAACCATTGTAAGGTAGAGTTATTCGGAATTTGGAAAAAAAAAGCATCTATCTGTATCTGAGACAAATAGAATCATAATAACCATTATAAAATCTGATGAAAGATATATTGTATAAACTCGAATTAAGGTAACGAGTTTACACCGAGAGTGGGGAAAATTTAACTACAAGTTCACGTTCAACCACCTACACCTCAAACTAATGCTAAGATCGTTAATATATGTTATCGGTCCTTTTCTGAAAATTATAACCACGACGCCATCAGGTTTAAAGTAACCAGAAAAACTTCCAGAACTGAGATTAAATGTTTATACCGTAATTAAACCGCGATTAATGCTTTTATTACACACTTAATATATATATATTATATATATTCCTTTTTTTTCCTTTTTCCCAGCCATCCCGGCATCGACCACTTTTGAATAATTTAAGTCAATTTATAATTATTATTAATGAATAGGTATATATATGAGTATATAGAAACATAATATGAGACACCGTACACCATAGTTTATTTCCACTCTCTAGGATATACTAGATATTTTCTGTTTTTCCGTACTATACATATATATACTACACCGTTACGAAGTTATTATTAATATGACTATATATATTTATTTATTATTAAATATATTATTAAGTGATTGTATTTCTGTGAAGTAGAAACGGTATTGAATCTTTAAACACAATGTAATAGTGTATTCATTAAGTATACCTAGAGTTGGTGTGAGGTAGAGATGGGTATCAGAAAGTGAAAGATAGACTGATGTGTTGATTTGTGTTGGTCGAAGGAAAGAGATTGAAGTATGTGTTGGATCGTTAATCAGTGGGTGGGTTTAGGAATAGAGGGATTATTCGGAATCATATGTTGTTCTATTGTAAAATTAATTGAGTGGAAGCTTAAGATGAGAGGAAGGTGATACGTAAGAGCGAAGTAGGTAAGATTAGAGTGAAGGAAGTTTATGTGAGACAGACAATAAGGTGAGGGCGGTACGAGCGCTCGAAACAAATAACGTTGAATGTGAAAGTGGTATTACTGGATATCAAATACAAGGGGCAAAATGAAGGAGCAATGTTAGTCTAGTGCAAAGGAATAGTGTGTGATTGTTAAATTAGGAAGTATGAATGTTTAACAGCGATAATGGTGAATGAAGAGGTGAAAGAAAGCGGTTATGGTAAAAAAACGAAGTCAACGGTTGAATGTAGCTTGGAAAAGAAAATGAAGTTTTCAAAATGAATATGATGCTTGGAATTATTATATCCGCGCGAGGAAAAAATAAATACTAATAACTTTTTAGGAAAGCAAAACAAGAGGACTGACAGCTTGGAAGGAGGATGAATGAGGACATACAAGGGATAGGAAGCTCTTCTGCAGGAAGCGCGAAAGGTTAAGAATGATAGAAAGGGAATTTCCATAAACAAAGGGATATAGAAATGGATGCTTTTGTAACTGATGAAATGAATGTGAAGCGGGAGTGTGGAAAGAACACTTCGAAAAATCTGCACATATTAACAGTAATTGTATAATTGAGGTGTTAGGTGAATTGTGTGTTTTGATGTGCAAGATGAATAGTATATTTTTTGTCGATGAGGTATTAGTAAAGGATGAGGTAATGGGTAGGAGTGAGAAAAGTTGAAGAATGGTAATTTTGCAGGTATAGAAGTGAAATACTAGGAATGATCAAGAGGCGGAGGCGAGATGTGTGATTTGATTTGATTTGTGACATTTGTGTTTAATAAAGCGTTTATGGAGACTACTACTCGTGTCAAGGGATTTGGGAGCAGAGCGGTAAAGTACCAATACATAAGGGTATCGGAGAAACAGGGGACTGTAAAATTAAAGGGGAACTAACAGGTTTAGGTTAGAAGTGTTGTAGGGACCAGGTGCCTAACGCTGCTGGTATTCTGTTGGAAGTAAGAGCGTCTGATGTGATCTGAGGAACTGGTTTTGGGGAAGAACAGGTGCTTTTTAGGAGTCGGCTAGAGGGATGTGTGGATCAAAGCATTACATTGAAACAAATGGATTTTTGAGGATATAAATTTTCAATAATTTAGGTTTTATGCGATTTACACGGCGCTCATGCACAGCAGTTTACATAAGCGGGAGAGGCTTGAGGTGCAGTGTATTATGTGATATATGGTGTTAGGTGTTAGTAGTATGATGAATCAAAAGTATGTGTTACGATAGTGAAGCGTGTTGGTATGAATAAACTGGTGTCAATTGGTGATTGGTTTAGTTATAGTCGTGGATGTGGATACAGGGTCTGTGTTATGTCTCCTTGTTTATCCAGTAATATGTGTATTGATGGGGTTATGAATGAATTCGAGGTGGGAATGGCGCAGGAAATGGTGTTGAATGATGAGAAGGCAGAGGAGTGGCAGGGTTGAGACCTACTTATTATAGCGATACGATCTTTGGTTCTGTGTGCGAATCTGAAGAGTAGTCTTGAGAGGATTGGTTAGAGATGAGGTGGCAGGGTATGTAAATAGGATGGGTTTGGATAGGTAGAGCGTAATTAGAGGAGTAAGGTTAGAGTTAACTTTGTCGTGTTGAGGTAGAAAATATCTCAGGTGAAGTATGTTAGATGATGCAGCAGCTGGTATAAGCTTAACATTTTAAAGAACTGTAAATGCACATACGGAGTGAAATGAATGGATGAAACAGCGTAGTACGAGTTATGGTATGGTAGCTGGTGCAAACATATACAAATTCGTCTGTGGAATTGTAAAAACAGGTGAACTAATTTCTTGTAAGTTTGCGCCACTATAGTCTTACTTGAGGGTTATGCATTGATGAGCCTTTGTGTTATCTGTAGGGTGTATTGCAGACTATGTCTGAGAGCACTTAGATGTTATAGTTATTCTAAGGTAAGTTAAAATAGTTCTCTCAGATTTGGACATCTTTATAGGTTGCATAGGTGGATAAATGCAATTAATTAAAAAATCCAAAGAAATAGAACGGTATTAGAATGAGTTGATAATGTAGTGTGAGAAAGACGAGAAGTGGTAAGATTGAGAGATATAATTTCCAAGTATGTTGAGAATGGTTGGTCATGTGAATGGATGAATGATAGCCGGTTAGGTTCAACCGGATGTATAACGGACAGAGTGTGTTGAGGTACCCTACCGGCTGGAGACCGAATAAGAGAAATGGATTGAGTGGTGAAATCACGAATGATCTGAAGGAGAGGAATGTGAGTTTGAGTACAGAGCAGAATGAATAAAGGTGTATGATAGGAGAGAATGGCGGTGTTTTGTGATGGGGCAATGGTTGTGGCCCACCTGGGCCAGGACATGAACCCTGCATTGACTAGATGCAATAGCATAGTGAGGTGTCCTCCGTCGCGGCTCCATGATGCTCCAGGCTGTAAAATTCTGTTGATGAACGTAGCTCAATACTAACTAATGGTACATGAGGGGATTCGGTAAGGCTGGCTGTTCTCTTTCAGACGTCTTGTCATGTTCTCCCTACTATGCTATTCTTTTCCTGATTCTCTTAGTCAGGCACCTTTAGACTACTACTAAACTCATGGCAATAGAATGGAATAAGGTGCAGAAAGAAAGAAAGCAAGAATAATCAATATTGTATATTAGATAATAAATCTGTTAGTATTTATCACTTAATTATAGTATATTTACTATATTTCTAATTTATATATAATATATATATATATTTAATGTTTTACAGTATATAGCTAAATTCACTATATATAAATACATGAAATATGAATTATTCTTTTAAGTTCACTTTAAGAAAATGAATTTTTCTTTTATCATTCATGTAATTTTTTCATTTGTTTTGAGATTTTTTAAATATCAGCCCTTTATAATTTATTTCTAAACTAATATAAGACACCTAACTCTTTGAACCGCTTCTGCAAATACGTTGAGTCGTTGACATAGTATAAAATTGTATTATGAAAAAGAGCCGTCTATATGGAGTTTTAAGAACAACAGTGTTAGCTATATACATACAATTATGATAGTTTATATCGTTTTATCGAGAGACGTTCTAAAAATTGATGAAAACAAGCGATCAGGTTAAAATAGAGAGGACAATTATCATATAAAAACTAACATGATATAAAAATATAATAGTTACCCATTTGAATATAGATTTAAAAGTATATGAAGTCGTGCAAAAAAGTCTATGAATTAAGAAGTTATATGCATATAAACGGAAATAGCTTCTTACATTATACCAATATGGTATTCAAGTCTTCAATCAATATATAATATATGAAATGATCAAGCTAATCTATGTTATTAACAAGGCTAAACTAATTTATAAAGCATACACGGTGATATCTTACTCATATACTTCATTAAAGTATAAAAAATAGTAAAATTAAAAATTAATATACTTAATATGTTAGTATATATAGGTTGATATATATGAAGATAATGATAAATACATAATGATTATAATGATTGAAATATTTTTGATCTATTAGGCAATCGTTAAAATTAATGTACATTTTTAATTGAGAATATATAATGACTTAGGGAAAAAAATCTAATATTATTCTTTCTTTGTTAACTTTGATGCTTGTTAATCAGACAAAAAAATTTGACACTGGATTAACTTAACTGCTACCCTACACATATCGCGATTTAGGGTGGCTTATAGAGAGAAACTAATTATTTACTGTGCGTGCTTTTAAAAATGATGTTTAATGAGTTTTGATTGGCTAAACGTAGGGATGGTTTATATAACGAAAATGATCAAAGAGATCAAAAACACACATAAGGACATAATGTAACTGAAAAACGACCTCAGAGCTCAATGCTAAAAGTAATTATAATTCAGAGCTATAATTATAATATGTACAAAATAATCCATAGTACCTCGATGCCTATTGTAGTTGTTAACTGGCAGATATAGCGAATGCTTTCCAAAGTATTAACAGGTCTCTCATCATCTCAATAGAGCACTGCTATTCGAATATTATGAGATGAACATACTAGTAAACTGAGTTTAGTACTTTATTGTCTATTTGTGTTTATCAACAGAATAAAATTACTCGATACTCATGTTACTGTTGTAACATCTTCTTTATATGCACGATAACATTTAAAATTTAATGGCACAGCCAACTTGGCTTCTCTGAACGGTGAAATCCAATCATTATACCAGATACTATGGGTTTAAGATTATTAATAGTTGACAGATTTAAGGCTTTTAGTGCGGTAAGAAGTGCGTATACACCTCTGTGCCATAGCGATCTAGAGACGATTCTACACAATTATCATATATTGCGGAAGCTCATAAATATAGAGAACTAAAACTTTGTCCTGCATTCTCTCACTGGCAATATGCTCCTTCATAATATCTGGCCTACTCAAAATGCATCATTATATCTTATATACATGCAAGAACACAGATTGCGGTTTATATTCACACAGGCGTCATAATATATATTCTCGTTAGATTTGCGCATCTTCGTCGAGGGATATAGGAATCTTCAAGCGTGGCTTAGCTTAACGAAGTTACAACAAACACCTACGAGCACTCTGAAAAAAAAAATTGAAAATAAGGTAATAAAATTCAATATCATACAGTGGTTTCATTCAAGACCAATCGAATAGATTTATAATTAGAAGAAGCTGCTAAGATTGCTCAATTTATACACACAATGTACAAACCAAATCGTATTTATCTATGACGAGTAGTATATTTCATATTTTTCTAGGTAGGTATATACTCTTTCAAATTTTACCGTTTATTCTTTCATTCACACGAAATAGACATGAACATTAAGTTTCGCAATCGCTAATTGTTATAATTTGCATTTTTAAACAACCTACGTCCAGTTAGTTTCTCACATAATCATACTATATAGAATGATTTGTGTTATCGAATTTACCTTGAGTAAGCTAGAATTGAAGGAAGTATACTGTCTAAGGTACATAACAATATATATGGAAATTGGATTCATGTTAGCGTATTTTTCTTCTATACTGACACCAATTAAAGAGCATCACATGAGATATCAGGCCTCCCCTTAACAGATCATATTCTAGGAGTCTCTCTAGACTTAGTGTTCTAACTTGATCCGCTATATTGAGAACACATTCGACTCTACATCTGACATTACAACAAATGTTACGTATACTAGAGTTCTCGCTGTTCCAGTCACCGCTCTACTTTTTCTCATCTCTATTATCTCATAACTTGAATTATAGTGCTCGTACATTCTCAACTTCTTCTTTTATGTAAATATCAAGACATGATATTTGACTATCTAGCAGCTTAGCCTCTTAATATCAATTCATTCATCCTGAACTTCACATACACACTCATGTATGATTTATATATCGCTCGTGAATACTGCAGAACTTGAAGCGAAATCACACTAATCTAAGTTATTCTTAGCTTTATACTACGACTGAGGATATCTAGTCTCTGATATAACCCTAAAACTCATACTTTGTACCATAAAAATCCATTCTAAAACTATTAGGTCAATAGATAACGTGTCCTTTACTATCTGTTATAACTACTACACACCATTAAATTGTAGTACAAATCTCATAAAAAGTTATATTTGAGCACTAGCAGTAGCAGTCACATAAACAACATAAATATAACTTGATATAAATACACACAAAGATGGTTGTGTAAGAATATTGCATCATCGCTTAGAGAGAATCCAATCTATTACTTACAACTCAAAAAGATGGTCTAATATCAAAGTGAAGATATAGTTCAGATACTAATAATACAAAATAAACATCTCTCAGTATGACGCTTGAGAGTAATATGACTATTCATAGTTTAAGGTTTACGAGCATGTGTTCCCATTATTGGGATAATAGGGACGAGTGAGAGAAATATACGTGAGTACGCAGATAATGCACGCATAGACGCACGCGTTCACAATTGTTGTGACTAGATCCGATCGGAATGGAATCATGGCAAAGTTTACCTGAAACATAATAACACTTACAGAAAGCTACATCGCTTGAAATCATAAAATGTGTAGACCATAAATGGATGAGTACTCTGTCCAAGTGAGATCTTATCCTATCACTCCCTATTATTATACCTCGATCTAATTATCCCTATGTTCCGACTACATTCATATTAATTAATCATTGAAATATATATGAGTTAACTTAACTGAAATGCAAATTACCGATAATAATAACAAATCTGTTATGTCATTCTATCCTAGAATTCTGACAGTATTTTTACTCCGTAGCATGTGATGAACCTAAACACTCTACTTATTCTACTCACATTAGGGAGTGAGCAAACATCTAATAGATATCTAGCTATGATAGAGGAGATCGTTAAAATTAGTCATGATGATATAGAATCTAGTAGAGATTTACGGATTGGATGACACAGTTGTGCTCTTGCTGTCCTTCCCAAAATCAAGCACTCATTCTGCTATCTTCATGATCCTTCAATATTCCACATGGAATTTGCTCCACCAATGTAAGAGGCACGTCAAAGAGACCTTCTTACATTTATTTTATTTTGTCTTATTCATACGAGCAGACGCTCTTTTTTCACTATGGCTACAAAAGACCGTCCTATCTGCGAAAGGATTTCAATCCATTTTTTTTATAAAAAAGATATAATAACATATAAACCAAACCCATCAATTAAAATTTTAATATATTATATATCAATTAATCATCGTTACCATTATAAAATTATCCTTTGACATTCTTTAATTATATAATTCTATATATCTAATATATATTATATTCGCCATGTTTATTAATAATTCTATGATAATATATATCTATATTATTAATATCTATTCATAAAAAACTATTAAAACTAAATATTTAATTTATCTTTTCACTCCCTCACTTATATTGTTTTCAATTAGTTTTAGAGGAAGAGAGAGTTAAGATTGGAATTCACACACGATCTTTTAGCCACTCCAAAACGCGCCTAGTGTTCGTCCCCAACCAGTCGTCAGTCACTCGGAGCGAGCACGTCATTTGTACAGACCAAGTCCGAGCATAATACCTTCCCATACAACGAGCGAAATAAATGATTATTTCACGATAAGAGCGAGAGAGAAATTGTCTACAGGTTAGAACCGCACTTTTGATCAGCAGTAGTTAAGTCTCCTTTAATGAATTCTAAAAGGGTGTACTATTTACCCGTATTGGGGTTCTCCATATTTTCGTCTCTAATAATGTTAGATTGATAATTATTTTGCAACATCTCTTAATAATATCTATTTCTTGTTTAAATCTTATAGGCACAAATCTTCTACAAAAACATAGGAGATAGGAGGAATAAAACTAAAACCTTCTAATTATCGGGTCTTCCTCGACGGGATCATTTAATTTGGGATCAATTTAGACATAGTATCGATAATCATCTTATACTTTACGAAAAAATTAATAAACAATCATACATTTCAACTTATAAATACAAAATACATACCATATAAAAAAAAAATCACTATAACAATAATATACATAATTTATACTCACTCATCCCAACTTATTTTCTTATTCTTATGTCATTGGACACATCAATATACAATAAATCCACTAATTACTAAAAAGCATCTCTTAAAAAAGTGTTTATATAGGTAATAAGGTCAATTTCGGGAAGATGTTTACGTTCTCATACAACGAGCGCTAAATATCAACACATTTCGATAACGATATATGCAGTGACACGATCATTTTACGAAGCACCATCCTATTCATATCGGGGCTACGCCATATGGATGAGCTATGTTTACCTTCTAAAGCGACTTTACTACGAGAGTTGCTACTCATTCAACCTTTCGGCGCGGCTCTCAGAAGAGCATTAGGTGCTCATAAATTCTACTTCTTATTTAGTAAGTTACATCTCACACCTCACAGAAGATTTCACAAGGAAAAACATAGGGGTTAATATTTTCATATTAACTCTATGTTCATTATATATGTTGTTTTTCTCCCTACTCGATATTTGAACTTACTATCTTTTTAGGGTATTATTATTATATATTAATTATACATTATATTTCCATCATCTTTATTTAATATACGACGTATTTCGAGAGCTATTATTTCCCTCTATTTGATATAATATGTTTCATTTCGGTGGAGTATATAATTATTCTGGTAATTTCTATTGGGCGCTTCGTTTTTCTTAGTTTATTTCCTTTGATTATATTATATCTACGCGGTCATTATTAGAATTTTACTAATTTTTACTGAACTTTTCATTCTCATCTTATTACTGGATAGTTGCCATTGATCAAGTAAAAGTTAAAATTAAACGAGTTGCTTTTTATAGATTTTCCCTTTTTAGAAACAGGTTAAAAAAACAAATTGACTTAAAAATTACTCTACTTGAATATGCACTTTGTATACCGTCTTGATAATTGGCAATTCTGCGTTTACAACACTTGCTTTTTGGATGCGTATTCTACGACAGTCAGTTTCTGCCATTCTAAGAATATTTGTGAGATTTAAATTAAGTAAGAGATATTACCAATGGTGGTATCACATTCCAGATCGGTGAACATTTTCTTTGTGTTAAAGTTTTAAGCTGAATCTTCTCTTTGTACACAACTCATGTAATTCGTATCTCTTCTTTATTATTGATATGATTTTTTTCTTACAGAGGCATTCACATATAAGAATAGATTTATACATAATTTCTAGTTCAAAATTTTGAAGAATCGTTCTACTTTCTCATCATATAAGTATTCGTGACGCTTCAGAATGCAGCTAGCTAGAGTATGCAAAGCGAGTGCTGCTAACTAATATTATTAAACTATTATAATATTTTATACAGGGTAGGATATCATACTCAATATATAGTAATTATATTTATCCTAATTTAATATTATATATAGCCATATATTATATCATTATGAAAATACTACCCTCACTTAGATTATTTATATACTATTACATAACTAATCATTACCTGTATAGCTAAAAACTAATATACTTCTTATTCTTCACCACTAAAACTTAATATATAATAATCTATATTTCGAATAGTGACCTCTGTCGGAGATTGACAAAGATAGCCAGTTATAATATCTAATATCAGCTATTAATACTCATCTATAATTTATCTAGGTTATATAATGAAATTTTGCGGTTTATTATGCAACCAATGGTTGTATATAAAACTTATAAGAATAGTATTATAAGATTACTAACATCATACCATATTGAAATATTTCCATTAACACAAACTTGATTAGCTTTTACTATATTATATATTTTTTAGAATAATATTGATATTTATTTATATGATATATAATTATCTCTTATATATATTAATATATATTAATATATATATTAATTAAATTTAATTTATTTATATAATTATTATACATATTATTAATATGTATTAATATTAATACTTATATATATATATTAATAATATAATATACTATAATAATTATATTACTATTATTATATATTTATATATTAAGTTTTATATTATTAATATATATTATAATATATAATATATATTATATACGAGTAATGCTGTATGGGCTACCGCTCTGAGCAGCTTAATTATAGATAATATAATATATATAATGCAGCAGAATAGAATTTTAATTCTGATTAGTTTATAGTGAAGGTAATAATAGATAATGATAGTTGATGCTAATTGGAGACTAATTTTAAACTGCGTATATTGGTATTAATCTATTAGTATTATATAAGTTTTATTTATATTTATATTACGCTGTGAAATGTCGTGGTCTTATTCATATTACGAATAGTGTAAATAACTTAGAATATTTATTGAAATCTTGATTTTAATTTATTTTATATAATTAAAGGTCGACGCGTAATAGTCTTATGTGGGTAAGAGACGTCGTCAACCAATCTATACCGCCGAGCGGATACATAACGGTTCTCGTCATAGGGTAAAGGATTGAGCTTAGATAATTGTGAGCTTTGTATTGAGGCTCCTTGGGATTAGTATTTACTTTGTCTGTCTTAGACGCTATAATTAGATATTTGTATTAGATTCGATTTTCCTTGATGAGGGTATTGCACGTGAATTTGGACTAGTGTTTATCTTCTTTAAATACAATATTTCCTAACTATCTGCTTCATGTGCATCTAAATAATAGTTGTTTATTATCTTACACGTTATTAACCTAGTTTATTATGTTAATTTGTTTAACATTCTCTAAGGGGTATTTTCTCTTTACCCACAGATATGCAAATAGTATACATGATAATAATAAAAAATAATGAATAGTTATACTGTATGCCTCTAGTATTTACAATATTGAATGTACATCAGTAATATATGATAATGATACATGCAGAAGAGTTCCTAAGAGTTTCGGGTCTTTTAAGGCATTTTCAAAGCAGATGACATTTCTTTAAATCAAAATTAGAAATATATTATCATAGTATAATATATATATACTATATATTATATATATATATATATATAGTAATATATTATATATATATTAAATAATATAGTATATATATATACATATATATATTATACTATTTCATATCATCATGCATCATCATCATGCATCATCATCATGATATGCATCATCACGACACAACTTTCTCTATATTCGACTGAGGTAAGATGCGTTATGCATGGAAACAGAAAAGTAGTAGAAGAGTATGACGCAAATGAAAAAGCCAGTTACTCCCTTTATCCTTGAACGTGAGAATGTCTCAGTTTCGAAAAATCCTGGGCTTTCTCGGAACTGCGGACGGAGCTCACTGATGGCGAATCGGAGCATGTAGATTTCATGTTGGGCAGGTGGACGATAATACTCCATCAAAACTCGCATTCACTCTTTTAGCCAGCTTTTCTGCTCACTTCTGAAAAACTTACATTCCTCTCTTCAGCGTTCCTTTACTGATAACACTTTACTGATAATCGGTCGATTCCAGATCATTCTCACTATTTATATGTTAACCAACCGCATTATCATCCTTTCCAATGATCAAAATATCCATAATGTAACTTTTCTTTTATTATCCATATTGTTTTTCGACACAACAAACTACTGGTTCATTCCTGCATTTTGTAATTCTTTTCACACGTAGCGCCCTTAGAGATTGTCCATCCCCTGACACTTGTATTTTAGATCTACTACTATTATGAACAGACAATAGTTTCCCTACTATACATTAACCGGTACAACATAACCTCAGGTAAGTACCAAGCAACTCAGACTTGTCCTTTCGTCCAACTGATTTTAACCTGCACAGCCACTTCCTGGCATTCCACAATTTCTACTACAATCTGCATCTCCTTCGCAGTTTTCATTACCACTTATATCCTAATTTACCTCAGACCTTGTCCGTTGCTTCCAATCCAACATAACTATCGTCACTCACACGTACTTACTCTTATCGTACGTTTGCTTTAATTTTATTATGAATATATATATATACATATAGTATATATATAAGTATATATATAGTATATTATATTTATATTATATATATAGTTTATATTATACTATATATTGTATATAATATATATTTGGTATATATATATAATTATATATATAATATATATATTGTATTAATATATATATATATTTATATATTATATTATATTATATATTATATATATATATATATTATATATATATTATAATGGTTATTTATATATATATATATATAATAGTATAATATATATTTATATATTTTAATATATATTTAGTATTATATATACTATATATATATATTATATTATATTTATATAATCACCGTCTCCCACATAACTGCGGGGTGGTGATAGTTGCAGATCAGGAATGCTCAAATAATATAATAGGAATCTTTTTTTTAGATTCGAATAGTTCAAATAATTGCAATCTTCCGATCTGTTCAGATAGCTGCAGATTTTAAATCAATGTTTCAGGACTATTCTTCTACAAGAGTTACCCTATCTGTGTCTGTATATTTCATTCCTTCATACTAATGCTCTTTCCTAGACCTCATACTCCATCAAGCCTCCTCCAACTGACATAAAAAAAACTTTCTTAGCCAATCTCTTTTTCGTTCTTATATAGAAGGTGTCTATGCCATCTCAGATTATTTGTTCTTTCCATAAGGCATGTCTCCTTTCAGCACATATCAATTATTAACTTTACATTTCTAATCTTATTTCTTCTCTTCACCCCACAAATATTTCGTAAGCCTTTTATATCCAAAACTTTAAATCCTTTTTTTTTTCGAATTTTACTACTACGTCTCACATCCATACAGAACAATTGGATCAAATATGATCTCAA
>JABUQX010107919.1:22500-25888 GCA_015478945.1 Trachelipus rathkii
AATATTCTATATTATATAAATTATTATAATTGAAGGTTAGTTTATATTTAATTATTAAATTATTATTATTATTGTAGTATATCGACGAGTGGATAGATGAGGTGTATGAGTCGAAAAAAACCAAGGTGCGGTCTGGAGTAGATGAGAAGAGTGAGAGAAGAAGGAGGGGAAGAAACTTTACCCGAACTATGGGAGTGAGATATGCAGAACAGTGGAGAAGAGAGAAGAAGTGAATCGAAGAGACGCAACTGTTGATTCGAAGAGAGAGATGAGAAAGAAATAGAGAGATGAGAGAGGGAGAGAGAGAGCTTATTTACTATTAATTGTGTGAATTATGTTAATGAACTCTTGAAAAAAATCAGCGAGGATGTACAAGCAGAACTCAATATTCATTAATTATTTACTGAGAGAAAGAAGACCTTTGTACTTTTTTTCGACATAAACATGTGTTATTTAACCCATTTAAACCTTCTTTTTACATTTGCTCAGTATGTGATTTAAGCGTAGCTAATAACACTAAAAATAAAATCGTAACTCTCTTACGTTTGTTAAGCGGTGTATACAAAAACAAACGTTAACTATCTCATACTAACACCAGCGTTTAAGGGGAGAGATAATTTCTGCTACACAAACGTAACATCTCCTACACGGTTAGGTGATTACACTGACACGGTAACATCCTAACTCCACGTTTTAAGGGTGTTTTACACAGACGATAAACATATCACAACATGTTTTTATAGAACGTACCGTTGTGTGACACGAACGTAACATCTCTACGCGTTTTAAAACGATACACAAACCGTACAATCTCTACACGTTTAAGATTGTTACACGAAAACGTAACAAAACATGTTTTAAGTCGATGTTAAGACACACATAACAAATCTCTAACATGTTTTAATGGGTTTACACACCAAAACGTGAAACAATAATCTCCACAAACGTTAATTTAAGACGTTTGATAATTATACCACCAAATGCCGTAACATCTCTTCACGTTTTAAGCGGCATTTGTATACTCAGAAACTCTTGTGTTAACAGTTTAACTTAAACATACGTTTATAAGTGTTCGTATATTCACATAACATAATTTCTTCATACAAGTTCGTGCTACACGTTTTAAGTAGGTGTTACACTATAACGTTAAACATACTCTAACACGTTTTTTTAAAGTATATATATATATTATTATATAATAGGTGTTATACAAATCGTATAACATCTTTCTACCACTTTTTAACCTTGTTATATATACATCTCAGATAGTGCGTGTAACATTTGTTAACATGTTTTAAGGGTGTTCACAAACGTAACACTCAACTTAAGGTATAAAATCATTACTAAATTAAATTTGAGTTCGCGTTTGTTGGATAGCGTTCGGCTCTTGCTAGGTTGGTCGTGAAGGTGTTGTGTGTGGTGTTGGCTAGGTTTTAATTTATTTTAAAATACCTGTGCTTCGACTCCTGCTTTGGCTACGAACTCATTTATATTTGGGACCGAAGCAGGGACATTATAAAGATGGTGGAGCCAACCACAAAATTACCAGCACCGCAGTTCACACTATCAGTTCTAATTTTTTTTTTTTTTTTTTTAGTTTAAGCCGCTGTGTTGATGCGTGGGGCAGTATCCTATTCTAGAAGGAACTACCTAGGTTGATGAGATGCTGTGATGTCGTCTGGTTCCGGAAGAGGTATCCGAACCCCAGGCCCCTGATCGTATGCCACTCTGGTTCGCGTGGGGTGTCTTGACGATTTGTGGTGCCTCCAATGCCAAGGTAAAAAGAGTCGAGAGACAATTGTGTGTATTTGTAGTGTTGACCATTGTTTGTGGATTCGCTTTTCTTCTACAACACTGGCGGGTCATTTTTATGTTTTTAAAAATTTCGAGACAAGTTCTAAGCCTATAATATTTTGACACAATATAATGGGAACCTAGAAATGGCGGAATATGGAGTGGCAGGTCCCGTGATTGACCTTGATAACCGGGAGACCATTAATTCCCGAAACCTATTTTATCGCCATAATAGGTTTTACATGCTCATATACAATTTTGTTGTGGATTCGAAATACGAGTTAAGGGGCCAAACAAAATCCAACTTAGCGCCCCTACAGCATGCTCCCTATAGATCAGAGAGCTGGAAACCAATACTAACCTACCCAAACACTCATACAACACATCAACTACGTTGAACGCATGTCCGTAATAATATATATCCCTATCTATATATATATATAGGTAATATATTAACTCAATATAGTGCGACTAGACATCCCTATATAGTTATAATATTGTTACCGCTTAAGTACCCTAATAATATACATACCCGGGCATAACTATACTAGTATAATAATATATACTAATGTTAAATACGTAGGAATTATCGGTCTCATACGTCGCTTAATTTCACACGAAAATTTAAGGTTGTCATCAACTTCCCGGATCACTATGATCACATTTTCCCCGAAAGGTCGTGTGGGCACGCACCAGTTTTTGACCCCAATCAATGTTTCCCTGCAAGCGGTCTAATGCGGCCTTCCTTCATTATCTGGGTTTTTTTGGCAATTCGCTATATAATGTTCACTTTGAGGATACCCCTTGAGAAAGAAATCCCACTGGGTTTAGGTTGGTTTGGCGGAACGCGCGGGGCTGTTGTACCGCGACAACTCCCGTTCCTACACTGGTCAGTGGCCCTAATTCTCCCCGATGCAATATTTTTTCTTCCAGCCAGTACTACGTAAGTCTCCGTACCAGAAAGTCCGGTAATTGCATCATCCATATTCCATCAAGAAATAAAAGCCTTTAGGTGTTGTCGCAATAATACCACCTAATACACCAGTTGCAAGACGGAGCGTCGACGAAATAACTGATCTCTATATACACGAGTCGGATGACTCAAGGGTGTGTGATTGCCCGACTTGGCGCAAATCAAGAATATTCTCCCCTACCCAATAAATGCGTGTTGCGTTGGTTGACTTGCCATGGATTATAAATTGGTTCATCACCATAAAGGACGGCGTCACACGGTGTTCGGAATGTTCGCAATTGCAGGCCGTCGATAAGCAAAAATACAACAAGAGTGGAAATTATTACTCTTGGTAGTTAGCGAAGGAAATTTCTATGGTATTCTGCCTGCAACACGATTTAATCCCACGCGCTACCGACGTGCGCTACCGTCGACGAATGCTGCTTTAACACTGCCATGGCATTTTGTTTCCCCGCTCGCCGTTACCGTTCGGCACACGATAAACGTGTCGTCGTCCGCGATGGCTTGTCTCCCATGTATCGTTTTGCGTATATCCACGCAACGCCCTGACTCCCTACGTGTAGCATCATCGTCACTTTCCTCTGCCGAAAAGCAGTACGGCAAGGTTCCACTTTACGTGGG
>JABUQX010107920.1:0-17500 GCA_015478945.1 Trachelipus rathkii
AAATATAAAAGGAAATAAAATACATGTAATTGAACCCAATTCATTATTTGGCTAATATATATATATATATATATATATATATATATATATATATATATATATATATATATATATTATATATATATATATATATATATATATATATATATATATATATATATATATATATATATATATATACAGTATATATATATATATATATATATATATATATATATATATATATATATATATATATATATATATATATATATATATATATATATATATATATATATATATATATATATATATATATATATATATATATATAGCTATATATATATATATATATATATATATATATATATATATATATATATATATATATATATATAATATATATATATATATATATATATATATATATATATATATATATATATATATATATATATATATATATATATATATATATATATATATATATATATATATATATATATATATATAAGTATATATATATATATATATATATATATATATATATATATATATATATATATATATATATATATATATATATATATATATATATATATATATATATATATATATATATATATATATATATATATATATATATATATATATATATATATATAGTACTTCTTGTCACACATTCTCAGTTTCTTCTCATTTATATTTCATTCATGATTTTTAATTTTAATGCTTTTTACAGATTGAAACTAGAATATGAGAATATAAAAGCATTAAAAAAGCAACAAAAATTATTTTTTTATTTGCTTTTTTAATGGTTTAAACTATTGTTTTTTTTTTTTACATATATTTTAAACCAGCCAATTGGAGATGCGAGAAAGATTTCTCTAATTTTAGTGACACATAATATATATTTATTCCTTAGGGACAAAATTTTTTTTAGTAGTTATTTCCTTTAACTTTTAATTTAAACTCTCTAAAATGTATCGAAATTATGGTTGCTTTCATCATAATTATCAACTTTTATATGGTCATATCTGGAATCACTTCCAATTTACACAATATTACTAAAGTCAAGTAAATTTTTGGTCGTACCAGCACCAACTCCCATCCGGTCGATTTTTAGCACACTCACCACTATATATCCGCTTAACTAACTGGTTTTCATTCATCCATTCCAAATGACCAAACCATCTCAATGCACTCTAGTTTATTCTCTCATTTACGCCTTTCTTCACACTACTCAGCTCCCTAATGCGATCATTCCTCAATTTATCAATTCTTCTCATAACTAACACGCCCCTAAGATTGTCAACCTGAACAGATTTTACTTTAGATCTATACCTCTTATTCAATACCATAGTTGCATACCCTCATACAAAACCTCAGCACACTCAAGATTTAGTTCCTTTATATTCACCAAGGATTTAATTGTACTAGATACCTTCCTAACATTCATAAGCTTCGTACTGCAATATGCATCATCCGTTCCCCTTTCATCCAAATATTTAAACTCAGACACCTGTTCCAACTCACTATCCAACATGACTTCACACCGCGGACTCTCCTCATTCAATGCCATAACCTTGCTCTTATCTACATTTACTTTCAAACCTATCCTTTTACATACCCTGCCAAACCCTTCTACCAATCCTTTCAAAATATCTTCAGATTCGCCACACATAACCAAACTGCCAACAATAAGCATGGTACACTCCACTCTCCTACATTCTCCATCGGTCTAACACCTTCCTTACCACCCCTACCTCTAATTCTTTTATCACCTCATCCATAGACAAATAAAATAGAAAGGAGACATAACACATCCCTGCCTCAGTCCACTATTAATGTTAAACCAATCCCTTTCAACTCAATTTATTCTTACACTAGCTTCACTATCGTCATATTCTCATTGATTCCATTCAGAAGCCTACCACCAACACCATATATCATTAACACCTGCCACAGAGCTTCCCTATTAATCCTATCATACGCCTTTTGCAAATCCATAAAACCTAAATACAATCTATTTTTCTTCTCTCTCATTTTCTCAATCATTTGTTTCAAATGTGAAAATTTGATCTACACATCCTCTAGCACTTCTAAATGCACCTTGTCCTTCGTCAATCAGTCTCTCAGTCACTCGACGCACTCTTTCATCCAAAATACCATAATAAACCTTCCCTACAATACTCAATAAACTAATTCCCCACTAGTTCCTACAGTTCCCCTTATCCTCATTCCTCTTATATAAGGGTGTTATTACTGCTCTCTTCCAATATTTCGAAACTATGGCCTCTATAAACGCTATGTTACACGACATCAAAATCCAGTCAATCACAATCTTGCCTCCATTCTTGATCATTTCACCGGTAATTCCATCTATAGCTGCAGATTTACCATTATTCAACTTTCTCACTCTACCTATTACTTCCTCCCTGCCAATAAACTCATCTCCAAAATACCTATTTCTTCTTACACACTATCAAATCTTCACACATTCACTATCGCCTCTTCATTACTGTTAATGTTATGTAGATTTTCGAAGTGTTCTCTCCACACTCTCCTCACATCCATTTCAACTGTCATGAAAGTACCATCCCAATTCTTTATTCCTTGAAGATTCCTTTTACTGTCTTTCTTATCCATTCGTAAATCTTTCCAGAAAAGCTTCCTATTCCCTTGTAAGTCCCCATTCATCCTTCTTCCTAACTGTTAATTTACCTCTTTTCTCCTCCTACGTATGCAACTTTGTTTTCTTTATTTCATTATATATTTCCATATATCTTTATTTGGAGACTTCATCATTGGCTTTTAGCACATTCAATTCTTTTTTGACTTTTAACCGTTTGCATCACCTCTTTATTCCACCACTCACTATTAGCATTCTTACTTCCTACTTTAGCACAACCACATAATTCTCTTGCACTTCTAACAAAGGCTTCCTTCATTTGCGTCCAGATTGGTTCAGTTTCGCATTGTTCACATTCAACTGATTTTTTTTCAAGTGGTCTCACACACTTTTCCTTATAACCTTGTTCACTTAACTTCTCACTCTTAATCCTACCCACTTCCTTCCTTATCTCTTCCCTCTCCATCCACTAGCTCAATCTTACATGAAACAACATAAAGATCTGATATTCTCATCCCCAACCCCCTCTCACTGATTTAACGTCCATCACATATTTCAGAATCTTTTTCACCAACACAAAGTAAATCATAATTTCTAAAGTTCAAGTAATATTAATATATATATATATATATATATATAGTTATAATATATATATATATATCATTATATATATATATATATATTATAAATATAATATCTATATTACTATATATATATATAGTATATATATATAATCCGGATGGAGAAAATTTATGTAGCTGGAGACTCCGGTCTCCTTTGCAAAAATCAATCTTTCATACTCATACTACTCACAATCTTTAACTCATCCAACCCCAAACATACCCGTCATCCAACACTATTCTAATACACAAACAAATAAACTACCGATTCTTAACACCTGCTCACTGAAAACCCTCCGGTAATCTGTGCGAAGGAGCGGAAATTGGACTGCCAGGCAAGAGTATGACTGGGTAGGGTCTGTCACAGATACCAATTACTTCTCCTCCCCCCCTTCAACTCTCCAGAATCCGTCATAGATGCCCATTACTTCCCCCTCCCCCACCACCCTTCAACGAGATTGTATAATAACTTATAAAAGATTGTCCGGCCTTCGGACAATAACAACATGGAGGTCTGGGATCTCTGGTACCGGAAGTCTGGAAGCTGTTGCGATATCTGCCTAAAGGCAGTTCGTTTTTTATAGGAGTGTTGCAAGGGAAATCACAGAGAAAGATGTATCTTAATAAAAATTCTAGTTCTTAAAATGAACTATTTTTTGCGAAAAGATGTATTTAATCAAAATATTAATACCTTTGGTGACAAATAAATTTAATGAAAAAAATAAATTGTAACACTCGAACTCATATTCACATACATAGATACATACATACATACATACATAGATACATAGATACATACATACATACATACATACATACATACATACATACATACATACATACATACATACATACATGCATACATACATATTTATTTGAAAAAATTACATAACTAACTAAATTTACTTTTAATATTGAAATTATTATTATTATTATTAAAATTTTAATTGGTTTCTCTAAATTTATCTTTGATAAAAATTATAATATCTCAAGTTTGACTCAATAACCCTCTCAAACACGACAAAAAAAAAAAAAAACAAAAAAAAAAAATTCCCCAACTTAGGGGTATTATTTTAACTTAGACTTACTCACATTCCTAAAAATCTCATCCATCAAAATTTATCAAAATTAATTATTAAGCTCAGTAACCATTAGGCCTATTAATTATTATTTATTTAATTATTATTATTATTATTATTATTAATTATTAATATAATTATAATTATTATTATTATTCAGTTTATTATTATTATATTATTAATTATGTATTATTAATTATTATTCATTATTATTATTATTTAAAAGTAATACAATATCTCCACTAATTTTCAAGATGATTATTATAAATTAAGTACTTGTAACTTCCTCAAAAAACAATTTAAAGTTAAAAATTTTTAATTTCATATTTTTGAAATATCTTCAAAAAGAAAATTAAATTTTAGTAATCTTTAAGATCACAGGATAGTAATATAACGGTAGTAACTTAATATATAATAATATAATTACAATATAAATAATATAATATAATATAAATAAATTAGAATATACGTTTTATACATGGCAATTTATACGAATTTAAAAATCAGAAGCAATAATTAAACGGTAAGTAATAATTAATATAAATAATATAATAATATACATATAATATAATATAATATATAATAAATATAATATAATAAAATTAATATATAATAATGATAATGTGATAATGATAATGCTAATGATCAATAATAATAATTAACTAATAATAATAATAATATAATATAATAGATAATAATGAAATGAATAATATCATAATAATATTAATAATATATCAATAATAATGAAATAATAATAATAATAATGAATAATAAATAATAATAATAATCAATATAATAATCTAGAACAATAAATAAATAATAATCAAAATAAATAATAATAATTCAATGACTTTAAACAGTACTTGTTATATTATAAATCAAAGTAAATATAAAGAAACAAAATAATATAAGAATAATAATATAATATATCAATAATAATCAAAAATATAATGAACAATAATAATAATTAATAATAATAATAATTAATAATATATATAATAATAATAATAATAATATATAATAAAAATACCAACTGAAATATACACAAAACATTAAACAGTAATTAGAACAACTTATCCCGAAAAGCGAAATTATTTTATTTTGAGGATAAGCAATTCAGCGACGGCACTTGACTCCGGGATCTGAAGAGAAAAATAACGAAGTAATTAAATGTGCTAATCTTTTTATTAAGCATTGAGAAATATGTTCAATTGCATAATAATGACACATCTAGTCGCAAAATAAATAAATACAATACTCCTCAATACAAAATATTTACCTTGTCTTCTTCTTGTATATCCACTCTGTATTTAAATCTATTTAAGATTGTAATTGATTCAAAAAAAAAAAAAAATCTTTGAAGATGTGCCGAAGTGGACTTTGATATCATTGCAATTCTTTTTTAAAACTTGCATTAGTTATAAAAATAAAATTTTCGAAGTAATAGGCTTTATAGTTACAAAAAAAATGAATTGCAATTGAACTTCTGAATGGTAAATCAAAGAGGATATATATATATATATATATATGTATATATATATATATATAATATATTCATATATATATATATATATATATATAATATATTCTATAATAAGTATATAATATATATCTATATATATATATATAGTATTATATATATATATATAATATATATAATTTGGCTTCTGATATCAACTACCCTCCAAACATACCAACTATCAAATTAATATCCATACGAGCTGTGACATAAACCATCAGCAAAGTCAGACCCCTCGCACCCATTGCACAAATCTTCTCTCAAATTTACCCAATCACCTAGAAGCTTGGTTATCTTCTAACATATATGCCGTTTCTGGCGAGAATCATTATAACCTTGATTCACCAGACAGACATGACACAATCATTTCCCCTTTCACCCAAAAGTAACCCTAAAACTCCATCATTCCCTAAACAAATCACTAAATACAGACTCGGAATAACCTTCGGATACCCACTTCTACCTTTGGCATC
Organism: Trachelipus rathkii; assembly: GCA_015478945.1. Lineage (NCBI taxonomy): Eukaryota > Metazoa > Arthropoda > Malacostraca > Isopoda > Trachelipodidae > Trachelipus > Trachelipus rathkii. The sequence continues at coordinate 6,303 of JABUQX010107920.1, forward strand.
TCTCATCAAAACATTATAAGTACATCCGGATATAACAAAACTTTAAATGTTCCTTACTAACTCTATTCAACACAAGCTTCAGCAATGAAGTAAACTTCACTTATCAATTACATACAAACATTCTCTTCAGAACTCCAATCAACTACGATCACAGTCTGGATCCTTTAATCCTAATTCTACCTAATAAAATTCATTATATAAGAATACAATAGACAAATCTGCTACGAATAACAGTCCAGTTCTGCCAAAAACACACCTACCCCAACACCTGGATGAGGAATACAAAATTATCCTTATTCACATAATCTGGATATGATGGAACAATTCTACGCTAATACTCTTACCCTACTCACCCATGAACGTAAATACCTTTAAAGAAACATATATATCTCCGTTTAAGATCCCCTCCCTCTTCATTGCTGCCTCTCTATGGTGCGATCTATTTAGAATCACTCCCTTCCACAAATAAACATCTTCTCAAAGCATATTCAAACTCCTTACAGCAGCATACTCAACGTACTCGCTCCCCAAATCACTCATACTCTCGCCTCCTCCCCCTCTCCCCCCGAAAATATCTTCAACTCAAAACACACTCCAACGAAGATGCAAATCTCACTCTCTAGATTAAGATCGGCAAACACCTTCTGACTCTCCAAAGAATACAAGCATAGGTTTCGCAACCTCAGATATCCCTCCCCCCCGTCGTAGATGGTTAATAGATAGCGAACTGTCGAACAACCGCTGAGTGCCCCCCCCATCCGCTTCTGCTACAGAAATACAATATCAAAATCTGCCTCATAAGAGACCTGTGGCTTTACGCCGGTGGAGATTGCCTGGTTCTAAATTACATGAACTCCCCTATAGGAAAGCCCCAGGGGCAAATAATATATATATAATATATACTATATATATATATTATATATTATATATATTATAAAATATCTATATATACTATTAATATATATATAATATTATTAGAGGTGGTAGCGGATATCCGCCTCCGCATCCGCATATGCGGATATCTGCATTACATTTTTACTATCCGCATCCGAATACTTTTTTGGCGGATAGCGGATATTATTCATCTATGAATTATGAAGAAACGTGTGTACTGCCTTATATATATATATATATATATATATATATATATATATATATATATATATATATATATATATTATATGATGATATATATATAGTATATATATATATATATATATAATATATAATATAGTATGGAAATTACTAATCACTTATATATTATATATATTATATATATATATATATATATATATATATATTATATATTTAGTATATATATGATTATATATATTAATATAATATATATATATATATATATACTATATATATATATACTATATCTAATCCAATGTCCCCTATAGTTCTTTGAAAATTCTATTTGTTTAAAGCTTTATATTTTAAGAAATACAATTATATTCTTAAAAACATCAAAAAAACTGATAACATTAGACAATCTTTTCGTTACAATAACCTTTTTCAAGTCTGAAAAAGCAATGGGAGCAAAGAAAGCTCGTCTAATGTTATCAGTTTTAATGTTTTTAAATAATTAGTGTATTTTAAAATGTGTCTGTCGTAATATAATCCTCAAAGCAACTTGCTTTTTTTTATTTATAGAAATATAATATATATAGTATATATATATATTATACTATAATATATATATTCTATATCATATATATATATATATAATATAATATAATATATTCCATATATATATATATAAATATATATATTATATAATATATATATATTATATATATAGGGTATACTATAGATAATAATATACTATATAATCATATAATTATGTAATATAGTAAATAATATAGTATATTATATAGTAATATATATTAGAAAGTATAATATATATATATATATATATAGTATAGTATATATATATATATTATATATATATAATATATATATTATATATATATAAAAGTAAGGACTTCAAAGATGACAGAACACTCATGCTGAGATAGATCATAGATTTCAAAATCTGCAAAAAGATGACGCATGTGCAATAGTAACTTTTTTGGATCCTAGGATACAAACAAAAAATTTTTTGACACTGACTACATCAAGATCTAATTTATTTGGTGTGTTAATGTGATGAAATTCTGCTAAGGGCAGAAATTCACCAGCCACCAATAAAAAAGCAAAAGATCACAGAAACAGAATACGCAATTACCATCCTAGTTTTTGGGTGATATTCTGGTCATGCTGATCATGACGTTCTTTTTGGCTTCTAGCAGCGATGAATAGTTCTGTTCAGAGGTGTCAAAAGACACCCTATCATTGATCGAAGAGAATATAAAAGAGATAAAGCTTGGAACTCAGAATAAGATCCATGCACTCGGTTTGTGAGCGTGAAAATTGTTAAAGTTTTCAAAAATTGGAAGAAATAGCCAAGGAATTCTTAGCATGCGCCCTTCACAAGTGTAAGCTAGTGGAGCGTCTTTCAGTGGTGGCATATCTCTACGACGTAAAAGAGAAGCAAACTCTGCACCCTGAAAAGGGCTCAGGAAAGCTTTAGTGTTTTTTGAAGCGTGAATTGTGAGAATAATAATTAATTCAAGCATTAATATATATATTCAGCTAATATATATAATATATATATATATATATATATATATAATAGTATATATGTATACTATTATATATAAAACAAATAAATTAAATTAAATTTAGTTTTTTTACTTTGAGTAAGCTATTCATAAGTTTATTAACCATCTTTTGTATTCAAGTGGGAATGTCTTTGTGGAAAGAGGTTGTGGGTGCAAAAGATTTGGGTCCAAGCGTCCTGCACTCTGGTAAAACACGGTTATATATATTATAAATCTCAAAATATATATATATATATATATAATATATGTATAATATATATATATATTATATATATATATATATATATATATAAATATATATATTATTGATAGTATATATAACTGGTTAATATATATACATATATATTATATATATTATAGTTATGATTTAATGATATTAATAATATATATATATATGTATATATAATATATATATATATAATATGTAACTGAGTTCCTGTGGCTAAAACTCTAAAGCTTAACTAGTCGTATCCCGCAATCCGCAAATCCGCGATAGTGATTTTAAAACTTATCCGCAAACGCATCCGCGGATAGTGAAAAATCAGCATCGTTACACTCAAATATATATATATATATATATATATATAGTATATTATATAATATATATATATAATATATATATATATGAATAATATATATTATATATCTAAGTATATATATATATATTATATTATAATATTGTTTAATATGCTCAACCTTCACTAGTATTTCCATAATATATTTTGTACATACCGGTATCTTTTCTACAATTCTAAAGTCCTTCGGCTTAATATACATTCACACTGTTAAATTTATAATGTCAATATCTACATGAAAGTTCATCACACTGTTTTAGTGAATGAGAACGAGTGGTCCTGAAATTCAAGTGATAAGAGATATTTCCAAGGAAATGACTTGGAGTTTTGTTAGTGGATTTTCCTGTGCTTAAAATATTTCCAATGAAAAAGAGTATTTAATGCGTGTATATATATATATATATTATATATATATATATATTAATATATATATATAATACTATATTAATAATTATATCATTATATTTATATATATATATTGTATATATATAAAATATACTATTATATATATATATATATATATACTATATATTATTATATTCTAGACAACGTGTCCCGCAGGGATGCATGGTGTGTCGATCGCTAAGAATGTATATATGTAAATATATATATATATATAATATATATATATAATATATATATATATATATATATATATATATATATATATATATATTACTATAAATATATTATAGTATATAATATATATATAATATATAAGTAATATATATATATATATCATATATATAATAAGTTATATATAATATATATATATCGAGTGACGCAATAGTCAGCAACCAATTAAAAAATACCATAATCTCATTTTTTAATTCTTTTAATACCTCTCTTTCAGTGATATGTAATAGAGATGTGTCACATTTACCATGAAGTATACGACTGAACAAAGATCAATGAGAGTGAAATTACATAGATTGTGCAGAAAATCTGCAACTGTTGCCAGAGATGATCGGAGATGATCAAAAAATTTTAAGTCTGGAAATAGGGCACCAGGAAAGACTTACGCTTTCAGCAGGATGTGGCAACAGTCCATACGGCGACTGCAACAAATGAGCTTCTTCGTCCAATATTCAATGAGACGACAATATCGCGAGGAGCGTAAATTAAATGGCTACCAGGTACACAAGATTTGACAGCTCCAGATAATTTCTCTGGGTGTATCTCAAGGAAAAGGTTTACCTAAACAAACCTCGAACACTACAGACACTGATGTAGAATAATATCCGAAGTGAAATTCGAGCACTGGAGTCACACACAATTCAAGTTGTCATATACCATAGTCTAGAAGGACCTCAACTCTTTGAAGCTGAAAACGGGGGCATTTTGGGGGGGGGAACTATATTCGATACTTAATATCATTGGATTTTCATACGGCATAATACATGTAATTAAAAGAAAAATTTCATGACCTTATATTATTTCAAAGATAATCCATATTTAAAATGGAAAGTGCCTCGTGCGCCACCTTGCGTATATATTATATATATATATATATATATAATATAGTATAAATATATTATATATATAATTATTAAACGTAAATAAATTATACCAGATAAATATACTTTATATAGTATAATTTAGATAATATGATAATAGTACAAATATATATTATATAATTATATATGTATATTTATATAAATATATATAGTATAATATTATATACTAATATATATATATATATATACCTATGATGTATATTTATATATAATATTGATGTTTTTTATATATATATATATCAGTATATAATATATATATATATATATATATATACTAGCGTACGCAGGGGGAGGGGAGGGTTGAAAGTGCTACAGCAAATTTGAAATTTTGATGGCAGAATATTTTTGAGGGTGCCAAATTATCAATCAAGCGATTATCGTGAATAAGGTATATGAAATACGACGCAAAATTGAAAAGCCTTTTAAAATTATGCTTTTCAAATTCAAAATTAAATAAGAGGGGGTGTTATAGATAAAAAATTAGATAGATGCATTTGTAAATAGGATTATATCAGGAATTAATTATATTTATTTCAAATTTGAAGGATAATTATGAATTACTTGTTAATTAAAATTTTGCTTTTCAATGTGTGAATTTCGAGAAAAAAGTACCAAATTTGGAAATGGGATTCATGAACAGCAGCGAGAACCTGCAAACTTTACATTGTGTGAGTGAGCTTTTGTTTTCGAAAAGCTTCTTTGTATTAATTTAGGCATAAATCTTTTTAAAGGTTACATTGATACGTTACATGTACATTGTATGGAAGACAGTGATTTAAGGTGAGCGGAAGTTTTGCAGAAAAAAAGTAAAAGAGGCAATATAAACTCTTTAGAAAAGGTCCACGCTTAGCTCTGTTTTAAAAATCACCTAAAAAAATTAAGCACACTCGTTTTTTTCGCTTTTAAATAAAAATTTTCTTAATAGTCTAACATTCACGGGTTGGGGGTACTGTACTGAAATGCTTATGTGTCATATATTTGCATGTTAAATACCAATTGGATTTTTTTTTTAATTAAGTCAAATTTCAGTCAGTTTGGTCCGTTGCCATTTTTCAATTTATAAAAGCTTTAGCTATTTCATTAGCGTTTCATAATTTGTTTGTTTAATATTTCAATTTATTTTAATAACTTCATAATTTCGTGAAAATTGCTATTTACGTTATTTCCTACAAAATTAATGAAAAAATTTAAATTAAAACTAAAGGTCAGTCAAACCGAAAGTGTTAATATAATATATATATATTATATAATACTATATATATATAAATATAATATCTTTATATTTAATAAATAGTTAACATTCATTATATAGTAGACATAAATATATATGAATGTTTGTGATCTGACAGTATTATATATTATAATAATACATATAATATAATATATATATATATATATATATATATAAATAATATAAATATAATATAATAATATTATATAGATATATATATATATACTATATATTATATATATATAATATATAAATAATATAATAACTACCTCTCTCGTCAAAAAAAACGCACCGTAAGAGCTAAATGTCACTACGAGAACGGGAAAGTGCCCAACCCAATGAACCCTACACCAACAAGAAAGAGAACAAGTATCAGTGTACATTATGTAACCACCGCCACAGCAAATTGTTGCAGATTGGGTCCGTCAAACGGCGATAAATTTAGGTAAAACATAACCACGTAAACCTGGGAGAGGTGGGGAGTTAGGTTATCTCGGGGTATAATCGAGCGAGGGATCATTCACGTACAGAGCGACTCCGATAAACATGGAGGAGGATATGCTCAACTGTCAAGAGATAAGTGCGTGCAGTAACAACAGCTCCACTTGACCTCAAACGGTTCGGTGTTAGCGCAACACAAGATTGCATCGGTGTTTTAAAAAACACTCGTACCAGAAATCCTGACACATGAATCAACCGACCTGGCTGAGGAGCAAGTAGGCCGCAGGGCCACGACAGCGTGAAGCCGATGTATACCGTCTGCGTGCTTACGAAAGCGCACAAAATAAACAATGGCAATGACAATCTGCAGATACGCTGCGAGGAACATGGCACCAGTATGAGTGACAATACAGTGCGTCGACGCCTTGCGAAACATAATTACCAGGCTCTGGAAACCTGCCATGGTCCACACGCACACCACGGACATCGGAAGGGACGCGACACTGGACATAATGACCATGAAAAAACACAATAACCATTGGACAGAAAACTCAGAAAACGATTGGGCAAGGTGCTCTTTAACGGACGAATCGAGAGCGTGTCTGTATACGCTGCGACAGGCGTGCTAGAGTTAAGACGACAGACGGAGAGGGTTCGCTGCAATGCAATAAGCTGGTCAGTGCAAGAACCTGTTTGGAGGTAGGCCTGTTATGGTCTGGGGAGCATCTCTTTAATCGGGGCTCATACGGAGTTGCAGCACATTCTTCGAGTAAGGCAACCTACAGCCGTAAGGTATATCAGACAAACATCCTAGAACCATATGTCGTAGGCCATATATGACCCTACAGTCGGGTGGTACTCTTTATCCTAATTGCATGACAACTCCCTAGACCCACAAGGGCCCAGAGTGAACGATTTAACGACTACCTAGGACGTCAAATTATAGCGTTGGAGTGGCCAGCATATAGTCCCGACTTCAACCCAATCGAAAATTTGTAGGATATCCTGAAACGTCGGATCGTACAGCTGCAACTGCCTCCACGGAACCCTTCAGGACCTGCGACAGGCACTGCACGACGTATGGGTTCAAGTCACTGTCCAGGACATTCTCCCACTCATTGAGACATTGCCAGGTGTGTCAGGCAGTCATCATCCGTGCCAGAGGGGGTAATACACGGTATTGAGACAGACCGCACCACGCCCCGCGCGTCGCCGTACGTACTCCTTAACATGTGTGTTTGGCAGCGCGATACCTCCAATACCCTACTCGAACCCTTTGGCTGGCACCTTGCTCACAACCTATCACTTACGTTCTGGGAGAAAATCCACCTGTTATTGTAATTGTCATAAAGTGGTCTCGCGTTCTACTTCATCTTTTCTACCCTTCTTCGCCTCGTACCCTTGTGGTGCGTTAATATTTGACGAGTAGTATATATATATATATATCTATATTCCTATATATATTAATATATACTATATATATATAATATATATATATATATATATAATAGTATATTATATATATATATTATATATATAACTATATATATAATATAAATATGTGAGCACTGAACAAGTATTCACGATGTTAAATTATTGTAGGGATATATGTTGGATGAAATAGGAACGGATGATGCAGGATGTAGTAGGAAATTTAGAATGGTAGGTAAGGTGGCTTGTGAAATTACAATATCCTTGGTGAGAATATAAGGGACTTTTGAAGTTGCGTAAGGGTCTTTGCATGAGGTATCGTTGTTACCCTAGTGTTAATGGAGTTCTGGATAAGTGAATGATTTTAATATTAACTATGTTATAGCAGCGTTGAAGCAGTGATGTGTTGTCTCGCATGGATATTTAATTGGTATATGGATGGGGTGTTAAATCATGTTGAATAGTGAGCAATAATGGAAAAAGTATCGTTTAGAATTTTAGGATTTATGTTGGAATTGAAAAGGGAATGATGCTGGAGATTGTAATCAGTATAAAAATTGTGAATGGATAATAAGGTTATATTTTTAATAACTGCTTCTTACTAGCCTCCTAAAAATGGTTGGTGCAATTAAATCCTTGGTGGATGTAAGGGACAAACTCTTGAGTGCGCTAGGGTTTTGCATTAAAGGATATTTTGTTACCCTGTTATGAAATGTATCACCCCCTGTAGTGAAAACTAAGTCTGGCAATTATGAAGGTAATTGATATACGATCTAAATACAATGGGTTTCAATGGACAATCTAGAATGCGTGTTTGGTATGGTAATATATATATATATATTATAAATATATATATATTATATAATATATGATTAATAAAATAATATATATATATTATATATTATTATATAATAACTATATAATGATATATATTATATATACTATATATTTAATAATATATATATATATATTATATAATTAACAATTTAATTATATATACTGTATATATAGTATATATATATAACCGGGTATATATATCTTGGAATCTTGATTACATGTGGAATGGGGGAATGGCTGATTGATTATTAGTGTGGTATTGCAAATATTTGACCAAAGACATTCCAGCTTGTTTTCTGGCAGACAACTAAGTATACCTTCAATAATATTTTTAAGTATCTACAAAGGAAAAGAACAAAATAAATATTATAAAGTTTACTCCACAATAATTTCTTTCATCGTTTTCTGTATTTGAGCACAAAGAGCAGAGAATGATATTTATGTATATAGTAAAAACAATTAATAATAAATAATATAACATAATAAAATAATAATATTCAATAATTCCAATAAATAATAATAATGAATAATACATAATAATAATAATAATAATAATTTATAATTTAATAATAATCAAGTAATAATTAATTTAATTAACAATAATAATAATGAATATTATATTCGGAAAATCTTCAGTTAAACAATGAGGAATTATAGATCTAAATAATTCAATTTAATTAATTATTATTATTATTATTATTATATTTATTATCTTATATTATATTATTATTATTATTATTATTATTATTATTATTATTATTATTATATAACTTTTACTTTCAATTTTCAATTCACTGAAAATGTTTTCTCAATTTCCTTTAGTTTTCTTAAAACTTTTCTAGAAAAATAAAAATTATGAGGAATTAGAAGAAAAAAACTTTCGTGATTGGAAGTTGAGAAGGTAAAAACTTATCTTAAAACTAAGCTGATCATAGAAATTCTATATTGTTTATTATTATATTATTATTATTTACTAATTAATTATTATTATTATTATATTATTATTATTATTATTTATTATTATATTAATTAAAATTTAATATAGTCATAATAAAATAATAATGAATAATATAATCAATGGTAGATAATACTAATTAATTCTTCAGTATATAAATTAATAATTAATGGTTATTATTATTATTATTATTATTATTATTAATTATAATTATATATTATGTATTATTATTTATTAATATTAATAATAATCAATAATAATGAATAATAATAATAAATTATATAATAATAATTAATAAATAATATAATAATTAATAATTATATAATAATAATTTATTATTGATTATTATATTATTATTCTTATATTATTATTTATTATTATTATTATTATTATTATATTTATTATTATTATTATTGTTTTTACTATACAGTTACCATAAATATCATTTCTGCCTCTTGTGCCAAATTATTTTTTTTTATTACGAAGAGCTAGGTCAAAAATTTTGTTGCCTTACCATGTTTATTCAATTAAAATGAATAAATATAAAATGAATATATATAGTATATATATATTATATAATAGTATATTATTAATCAACTATTATAATATATATATATAATTCTATATATATATTTATATATACATATATGTGAGTCTAAAAATAAATAATAAAATGTATTATGGAACTTCTCTTTAAAAAATTTTTTTTAAAAGAAATAATATTATATATATATTTATATATATATATTATAATTATATTATATATATATATATATTCTATATATATATATATACTGAGTGAAACTAAGAAGTTTACCCGCTGATATCTCGAAAACTAATATAGGTACACAAGAAAACTGATAACTATATGGAATCAGCGTATGAATTTTGTATGGAAAATGAATTTTTTTTTTTATATATCTCAAATATATATTACAAGGAAACTAATAACATATTTATAATCAGCGTAGAAATAGTTTGTAAAAAGATTTTGTTTTTACTAAAAGAATACCCCAGGGTAAACCGCAAAGATGCAAAGAGTCGGGGTCTCGGCTTCTGGGGACGCCGGGTAGACTATTTCCCCCACTGCCGGGCGGGTCTCCGAACCCCCGCTCTTTGGTATTTGGTGTCGCGGGGGTTTCTTCGCCCCTCCCCTACGGGTATAGAAAACGTCCACCTCCCCGTCCCACTGTCGCTAAAAGAGTTCAACGCTGATTTCAATATAATGTATTAGTTTTCGTCTACCTACGTAGTTTTTGGAGATATAAAAAAAAAAAAAAATAAAAAAAAAGTAAAATTTTTTTTCATTTTCCATACAAAATTTCATAGCGCGATGTCCGATATATGTTAGTTATTTTCTTGTCACCCGGATCTAAGGATGACGGTCATAAGGGTTTGGCCATATATTATATATATAGTATTAGTATATATAACTATATATATAATAGTAATATTATAGTATATATATTATATATATATACTAATATTATAATGAATAATAAGTATATATATATATATTATATATATATATATCATCAGGCGACT